>CM033474.1:185875820-186168320 GCA_019447015.1 Hymenochirus boettgeri | reverse complement strand
ATCTCAGAAACAAGACTCTCAGACTCTCAGAAACAATATTCTTTGTGCCGCCTCTCCTCATAGTAATGATATTGGGAGATAGAAAGTACCAATCCTACCTCCCTGCCCCAAGTACTTTTCTTTTTAAATGTTTTTGAAAAACTTTATACTATTTGAACACTACAATGTACTATTGTATGCTTTCAGCTATACCATGCCTCTGCTGGGGGAAGTATCTGATGACCAGTCCATCATACAATGGTTAATTACTTTTAGGAAGTTTTTTATATATATTAAAGGGCATGCAAAAGGCTGTGTAGCAATTTCTATATTTACCTTTAACTTTTGGGGAAGAAAAAGTAGCAATTCACGGTCCGTGATAAGTGATCATGTGGTACTCATTAAACCACTAATGCGACTGTTCATGGGCAGTTCCACAATTCAGTTGGCTCATTGAGTTTCAAATGCAGCTCCCTTGTCAGAGCAGTTAACTCATATTGAGGGATCCATTTCTGCATCAAGGAAACAAGGAACAACACATTAATTTTGATTTTTTATCTTCTCTCCACAATTGCCCTCAAGGACTGTTTTTGGTTCACTAAATGTAAAAAGCTGGAAAAGACAGAAGGGAGTCACAGAAATGTCATAGCTTCCATAGTTCTTCTTTGCGTAAATGAGAATTCTATGCTGGCACTGGGGTCTTCACTCTGGGGGGGTACACATGAAAGAGGGGATTTTTGGAAGGTAATCCACAGTAGGCAAAGTTTAATTAGGGAAATTAAATAAGAGCCGCAGCAAAGGGAGAACAAAAACATAGCTTACTGTAGTAATAAAATACCCTCTACCTTCTGAGGCAATGCCACCTGAAGACTTTAGTTTTTCTTCAATTCTTTAAAACCTGATTCCTGTGTATGCATTAAAAATAATTAATAGTCATGCACCATGTACATTTTATAGTAGTTCAGTATAAATAATGAAGTGTTTATAGAGTGACGTTCTAAAAATATATTTTATTTATTTATTCTGATATGCTGAGAGAACATAATTCCCCTACGAGTGGCAATAATATAGATAAATTGGAAGTATCAGTCCCCATAGATAAATTGGAAGTATCCTACAGTTATAAAGTTTATGGTGATTTATAGCACAAGAATTCTCTACTTTACAGGAGATGGATGAAACATTAGCATGGTGGTTCAGTGAATATAACTAATGTCATCCAGCATGGGTAAAAATCCACCCTAGTATACATCTGCAAAGAATTTGTTCTCCCTGTGCTGGTGTGAGTTTCCTCTGGGTACTTTAGTTTACTATTCAATAATAAAACAAATCTGTAGGTTGTATCTATGTGATAGGGTATTTAGATTAAAAGCTCTTCGGGGCAGAGTTTGATGTGCATAGATAAACTTAATGTAAAGCACAGTATAATATTTTAAATACGATATTTAAGAAAATAAATATTTGTTTATGATGGGTTGTTTGATCTTTTGAAGCAGGGCCAAGAGTCAATTAATAAATTAGATTTATTGCACTTCATAATACATTCATGATACATTAAGAAAATATATACAAAACAATATTTACTGAAATGGACTGTTTAAAGCTCTGTACAAAAACATCATCAACGAGTCATCGTTATCTAATTTTATCTGTTTAGAACACAGACAAGCGCTGCAGAAATAATAGTGTATGAACTTTTGCTGGTAGATACAAAATGAAGTGCAATTAAACTCCCAAACAAAAATTTAAATCACCTCACAAATGTTTTTAGCTATGATATACAGTATATATTTATTTTTGCCTCATAAATATGCTTTGACTATATTTTGTCTACAAACAAATTAAGTTTCTGTACAGCACTGGACCAGATAGAACTGCTCCTTAAATATTTTTTCCCAATGGTATGGTTGCCAATTAAATTGGGGGAAAAAAGCTTCCAGCATTTCAAAAGGTGGTGTACACATTGTATCTGCCTACACTGGCCTTCTCTGTACTTTAGACACTGTCTATACCACTTTGCTTACCTGCCATGATTGAGATAAGTTCAATAGCTTTAGACACAATAGCATTGAGGAATTAAGTGTTATATAAGCGTGTCTGGAGGTGAGCTCTTGATATATTGCAAAGAGAAAACCATTTAATGACACTTGCACCTTATTAACACAATTTATACACTTTATCTTCAGAGAATATGTCTGGCACAACAAGCACTTTATTTAGATAAAATGGGCACACAACAAGAGTTTCATGGGAAATAAATGTTGGTGAAAGAATAGCTTTATATAACTACCTTGCTTTTTATGAACTCATAGAGTATACTACAATTTATATGAGTTATTTGATAAGCTTGATAACATGCATATTGTAATATTAGAAGTTAAGGTTGTTAACGTTAAAAAGTTTAATTTTGAATTATTTACTTGCCTTATACTCCCCAGCATTCATTTTGTCTCACACACACACACACCCACACACACTGCTTTTCCCCCCTCTTCTCTGACCTTCCAAACCGTCTGGGAGATTTTCTTTTTAAAGGGGTGGGGCACAACTGTCAAACACCCAGACCCTCCCCCTGGCATACTAGATGTAAAACTATCCATTCTATAAAAGTAAAGCTTATTTCTCTGTCACTGCAAGGATAATTGATTCAGCATCAAGATCTGGAAAGGGAATAAGAATTATCTGTTGCTCTGTGCTCTTTCTGTGCAGATAAGCCCAATCCTGCAGTTAGCTGCTGTCTGTGTTAGTTAATTCCCAATGTAGCACTGTATCTAAAGAAATCAATTACAAACACCCCCCCCCACACACACACACACACACACCTTCAAACTTCTACAGCTAAAAGAAAATCTTACTTGATTCAAGCAGTTATTACAGCTCCCATTGCTGCTTACCTTCCTATTTCAAAACAGTTTTACTTTCACTATAACACAAAATTACTGGGTGATTGCTATTGGCTGTAGTGGGGCACAGATCATCTCCACTGCACATGCTCCAAAATCTATCTGTGCCTCATATTTGGGAGGGGTGGATACATAGAGAAGAGAAATCCATACTACCTAGGAAGAGCTGAACAGGACATGAAGAGATTTAGTGACAGGGAGCACTGAGAGTAAAAAGGGATCAAGTTCCTAGCAGCACTAAAATTATAGAAACGCCTAAAGTAAAGGAAAGTCATTAGTGTGAAACATTTCTCCACACAACCCTAATGCATTGTAAAATACTATTCCAGTAAGTTTACATACATTTAAGAATAGGATTCTGTAACTAAGATAGCTTCAGTGTTGGTGCCAATACATATCTCTGCCCAAGTAGATTCAAACAGCCTTGCAAGCATGTACATCTCTTTGCCAGGCCTCCTGACCCTAATATTCACTGTGTCTGTAGACATTTTTTTATATACAGGTGTCTTCTGTACATACTGGGAGCAATACTAAATAATCAGCCAATTTTTTTTGCTTCCATTATGTTCCTAGAAAATGATTATGTTTCAAAATATACAGGCTTTTTATTGGTAAGTGTAGTACATGTAGGTTTAAATTCCCATGACTTCCTTTTATCTTTTTTACTGAAATTGTATTGTTCTGTTTCTTACATCCATGATGAATAAGAAATACATTGCAAAGATTATTCTTTTTTTTTGAATGAAAGGCAAAGGAATCTGCAAGTGTCACGGATAAAAGTGTTAAAATATGTTTGCAAACACACTACACTAATATGCCTGAACTGTGTCTGAGAGGATCTCTGAGCTGTCTTTCAGCTTTTGGGGGACAGGGTGCAGCTTCTTCGATTTGAGCTGCTGTGCAATACAGATAGAAAACACAGGATTATAGGAGCTGACCCACAGGTTCTTTTTGGAAATCATCCATGAACTACAGCTAAGGGAGAGGTGAGACACAGCTTGTAGGATCTTTGTGAATGTGCTGTGTCTATTGGGACAATGTCATCTAGTGACTTTAGTTGCCCTTTAACATTTTTTGTTCTGTACTGTATTTTGTTATGTAAGACTACTGATAGAAGAGGAGGACTCAGATAATGAACTGGTTAAAAAATGTTATAGTTGTTTTTTTTTTTTTGCTGTCCTTTGGTATGGGGCATAAATCATAGAAACTCCTATAGCTCATATAGATATTATAACTGTCTTAGTGCAGTTGCATGGTATTGAGCATGCTCACTACTGTCATTTAAAGTAACACAGACTTTAGCACGCTCACATAAATGTTAGATTCACTAACTATCTGCAGTCACATGGTTTATCAATGCTCTGTACTGTCAAAAAACTATTTTAGATGTACTATTACCAAAGAGGTAACACTTTTTAAATGTTATTTTTTGCTGCATTCTATTCTATGATAAACTATATGCAGTGGAGATGAACACAGACCCTATGTTTTCAATACTGCTTTAATCAGAAAGTTATTTGTTAGGGGGATTATTCATTTCTTAATATATTACTCCCTGATTTATACAAAAACTGTTCTACTCTCCTAAACCACTCACTTTGTTTTTCCAAATAAGAGGCACACTGTATATAAATATAGAAGGTCCTGTTTAATTTTCTAGGGTTAGGAAATGGAATCTCCCTAACTTTGCTTTGGGTTAGTGTAACAGTATTTCACTTTACCCTTCCTCCCCACTAGAGGGCATTTTGGGGATGCTTATACAATATGGAGGCTTTTGTCTATGCTCCTACTGAGTGTGGAGGATGGTGGAGTTGAAAAACTTTTTTAAAATTACTTTCACCAGCCTTCTGAATTCCTCCAGTCCATGGCCTCCTCATCATCAATCAAGATTGACTGTGAGTCTGTGACTTCAAAAGACTATTACCCTGTGCAATCATAGGAGTATGGCAGGGCTGACCAATGGGGAGACACATGCCTGCAGAGCATGCCTTCCTATTAGTTCAATATCAGGAAGTGGAGGGATGGGTCCATAGACAGCGGTCACAAAGCAAACTTTAAATGGCTATTGTTCATCAATAAGGTAAGACCCAGAGGTAAGGTCCTAACTGTTTAGGTCCTCACCCTGGGTACTATTACTGGAAGAGGGGTGGGGAAAGGTGAGGTTGGGGGTGTCATAGTTGTCCTTTAAGTTCAATTATTATTTCCTTTGGATTATTAACATATACTTCTATATATAATGCTGGGGAATGTCCTTAGATGAGTGGTGAAAGTCACATGAACTGACTTACTATTACAATCATCTGGATGGCTGAAAATCTTCATAGACATGTCCCAATGCTTTTGTTTAGAAAGCATAACTTGTGATTACAAATATTTAACAGAAAGTTGTACATGTAAGGTTCATTCAGCAAACTGGACTCTTTTTTTTACCTCAAATAGAATCATTAAATAGAATCAGTGTCATTGATTTCAGTGTTAGCAACTGTCAAACTTCTGATGTGCTCACAAAACTTGTTTGAACAAGGTGATTCTAGACTGTGAATTTTAATTGTGGGACTTGTTGAGACAAGATAAGTGTTTGTCCCCATTTGTAGGATACATGAGCCTGTTTTGTTTCTCGAGTATTGATATGGTGGCTGTCTTGGTAGCAACTGTCATTTTTGTGTGTTTTTTTTTGTGAATACTACAGTAATTGCATTGCATTATGAATTATTTACAAATTGCAAAGCTGCTCCACATTTCCAGCTACATTTTAAAGCAAACCCCAAAGTAAAACAATGCTAAATCATAGACTGAATGTCACCCTTGGATACTGTATACATTTCCCATGCTCTTTATCTTTTGCTTCAAGAGCATTACATTATGAATTGCTATACAAACAGACTGACTATACAATCATGTATCTTTGAAGGGCAGATGACCCAAATGAATGCAAATCAAATTAGGTTTCCTCTCAGAGACTTTAATACCATAAATGAGAAAGAGCATTCATCACAAATAACTAGGGATTGTATACTAAAGTGCTTGAAGAAAATCAATATACTTTCAGCTGCTTTAGGCCTATAAATGTAAATGAGAACAGATATAAAGCTGATATACACTAAAGAAAGGTTATTGAGAGAGCAACACATAACGCTAAGAAATCAATTGAATAAACTTGAAAAATGATTCAGATAGAGTAGATATGAACATAAAAATCAATCATATAATTTAAGAATAAACAGTGGAAACTTCACAAATCTCCCTTATGGTTTTAGAGTGTAGGGTTTTTAATTTAGCACTGATATAATGCCAGGCTATGACAATCTGCAGATGGTGGAGGCTATGAGGAAAATCAATTCATTCTTGTTCTATGGTCTTAAGGGGTATTTGATATTTACAGCAAAAGAGCAAGAATCCTTGTATAAATTTACATTTTAAGAGATAAAGGGCCTCTGTATTTTGTCTTGTTATAGCTAATAGAAACTGTCGACTTTTATTCTGTCCACTTGCAGTAGAAATGTAGCTGTCTTTGTATTAGTGTGCTTCTCAGGCAATTTTCTAGCTTTTATTTCCATGATATCCAAGTCTAGGTGACTGCTTTTTTTCATTGAGAAGCTATTGGAGTGGCATAATTGCATCAGGACTGAAGAAATATATAGGTTGCAATTTGAAAAGAAAAACAAACAAAAAAAATCCAGACAGGTTCATTTATCTGTTGTTTGGAGGTTTAAAAGCTAAGAAAATGTGACAAGGTACAAGTCAATGTATATGTAAATTCCTCAACCATTCATCGTGCTTGTAATGAGCTGTTTGCTCTTATGCTTCTGGATTGGTCAATTTTGCAAATACAGAATCCTAATCATTTGGATCAAAATTCAGAGTAGTTTAATGATTAAATTCTAGTGTTTGATTGTAGGTTTGTAGGAATTCTGGACTGAGAGAGATAAATAGCTCTAAGCATTTACATTATTTGAATGATTTAGCTGGGTTTATTTGCCTAATATAAATGGATATCATTGTCTTCTGAGGTGGTTGACTTGATAAACACTGAGGGTTCTGGAAGTCTGTAAACCTTTCTACAAACCATAACATAAATTATCATTTATAAATTGAGAATGATGGCTAAACTCTAAGGAATAAATGTAAACACCATTGGTTATCCAGGAGAAGGAAGATATTTATAAACACCCATTCTTTCATTTCTTTTTTTAATTTCTGCTATAATAGATTATAAAATTGGGAATCAGGAAAATTCTATATAAAAAGCATCAGGAAAATACAATATATAAAGGGTAACAGAATATATACAAAATATAACATAAATATAACCTGATCACATTTTTCAACACACTGAAAGTTAGCTGTCCGGGTGTCTCTCCTTAATTCAATACCCAACAGCCATAGATGAAAGCACTCAACAGGACTTCAAATATACAAACATTGTATTCATAGAACGTGATCAGTGCTTTTCAACCCATTAGGGGTCATCTTCAGGATAAATCACACCGCCAATTTATATTCCTTAAATAGCAGAGCCAACCAACCGCCCCCGTAACCCCTACACCTGTGCAAAAGAATATAAAAGCCAAGAGTCTTAAATAAGGGCTTGGAAGTGATGAGTTTTGTATAATGTGTAATGTGAATTATTGTTGTGAATTGATATTTAAGATATATAAGCTTGAGAAAGGCCACACATTAAAGGCTGAAACGGTGCTACTTTTTTGTATAGTAATTGCACTTTATGGTTGAATAAAATAACTATAAGAAGACCCTATGTGCATGAACATCTGTACTATATATCCCTGGTATGGGATATCCATTTTCTGTAACCTCTCCATCTACATTTTGTACCATTTATATATACATTTAGTGATGGATACATATGTATATCTAGTTGATTTCCAGTATATTTTCTTTAATTTATCTCTCTTTTCTCCCTTCTTTCCTTCTCTTATGTATATGTGCTAGTTGCTCATTTTTGTAACCATATATATACATATATATGTATAGACAAATCAAACGATCAGGCGGCACTGTATATATATATTGTGTGTATATATATTTCAATATTTGAAATTAATTTGATAGTTACATATTATTATAGCTCCTTATTTACCTGCTCCAGTAATCATGTATATATTATACCTTTTAGGTATTCTGAGTATTTACTGATATATTTATGATTATACACACACTCTACACACAATCTATACACAATATTTATTATGTATGCATACAGTGTATACGTTTTATACATAATAGTATTGTAATATACTCTATATTATTATATTTATATTTATATTACTTTTTTAATACATGTTACACAATATCACTCCACTCACTATAATTATTCTCTTTTATAGTTAACTTTTAGTAATTTTTATCCACTTTTATATAGTATGTATATGACTTAAATGAATTTTAAGCTATTTTAGAATTGTCTATAATATATTTAAGAATATGTTTATAATATATCCCTTATATTATATAAATATCTCACAGGAGATTGCATTGAGTTTTTAGGAGCTACCAATGAGGTGGGAGGTATGGAATATTACAAATATGAAAGGTGTATATCTATGTGTGTACTCACTATTACCATTTAAATAACCATTAATAAATGTATATAAAGTATAGCACTGACTTATATTAGGTACAAGACAAACAGGGTTATTTAATAAATGTTCTTATTGTTTAAAATGGTGCTAATTTTGCCCTTACCAATCAGATCTTATTTAACATTTAAAAAGCTATCATCTGATTGGTTGGGGCAAAAATAGCACCATTTTAAACGATAAAACTTATTCAATCTCCCTGAAGATATATTAAACACATAAACATTCTTACAAAACTGAGATTCCTGTTTCAACATGGTATGGGCAAAATGGGAGCTTAAACCACACCCCTGTGTCTGCTCCATTTGAATACTGAAAGCAAGTAGTAATGTCAGTATAACATCCAATGATGTGCTGTTTGTAAAACATGTGGCAGTCATAGCCAATCCAATTTCTTCTTTTTATACCACCTCCAGCCTGCAGGTAGTATCAGCGAGTAATAAAAAACAAGACATCTCTGAGACATCCCTGCTCTCTATGACTAGGAGGAGAGAAATTGAAAGTAGATTTTGTTTGGTGTGATCCGTTGCACAGTGTGATGAATGCAACACAATATCCTGTGTTTAAGATCCTGTTACCACCTGCTGGGAGGACAGATCATTGGACAGGCAATTTACCTTATTGGATACAAACTTTGCAACAGATACATCAATATTTAAAGTTGTGCACCATAGACATTACTCCATTACTGCACATGTTATGTGGGGAAACTGTTTGTTTTGTTATTAAATCATTGCAATACTTACTGTTAAATGTAATTAAAACTGTTTTATATTGTTTAAAGAAAGTGCACTGCTTTGTGCCAGACCACCAGAGTAACCCACTGTGTGCCATGCTGTCCATAAATCATTCCATAAAGCAGTGATCTGGTACAAATTGGTGGCAGTGGTGCTGGCAATTTTCCCTGTTTTCTCTGTAATTGAATTGGCAGCCTTGGTCCTCGCTTGCAAGTCCTTAGCCTTTTGGTTAGTGGTAAAGCCAGGCAGGTATACCAAGGATTTAATACTGAAATAAAAAGCAGTTATCAGTTATTAAAAAGTTGTAAATCTGAAACTTGCTTTGGTAATCACTTATAGGTATGAACATAGCATGTTAATCTGGATCCTGTATAGGGTGTCAGGTTGCCCAATGGTGCTGTTTAGGTTGAACTGCACATTGTTGCAGGATTGCCTGGGTCTGTTCTTAGACCTGCAAGTTTATTACATTTAGATCCCCTGTATCCTACCTAGCAGGTAGTTGCTATAGAAAAGGGAGGCGAAGTTTGGTAAGGTTCATGACTCCTAGTGCCTGAAGTGACCTAATTAATCCTTCCCTAGGCCAATAGTGTAATAGCTATGGATGTAAGGGAAGGGCAGATGGATAATTAGCATATTCACTTTATTATAGGATGTATGAAAACATTTGAGAAGTTCAACACCCATGGTCTATATCATAAGCCTGTATTGCATCTGTATACATTCATTAGCCAATGGACATACAGGAGAAACTTACTGATAAAAAAGAACACTGGGAGTTGTAGTTTTCCAACATGTGAAAGGTCAAGGGAAATAATTGTTTATATGTTAGATTATTAGGGCAATGCTATTACAATAACATGAGACTGAGAGGAATCTTCTGTTACAAGAAGGCTCTATTTTATTCTATACTATGTGGGGAGCATTTAGCACCTTTAACCCCCTCACCTTAAGCTATAAAGCTAATCAGTAATCTTTGCTCCCAAGTCATAACATAAGCAGCTATAAATGTGGAATTTGTGGTGAATACTATATGTATGAACATAGCATGTTTATCTGGATCCTGTTTAGTGTCTCAGGTCACCTAATGGAGCTGTTTAGTTAGAACCCCACTGTTTGGCAGGATTGCCTGGGTCTATTCTCAGACCTGCAGATTTATCCTATTTGGTTCCCCTGGATGTCTGAGTAACAGTTTAAAATATATCTGTGTAAAGATCCTATATCCACTGTATCCACACATAGCAAAACACACACACACACACACACACATAATTTCCACTGTGCACCAACAACCACACTTTCGCTAGTAAAACTTAACTGATACAATGGTCCTGTGAGTGCTTCCAAACTTTCTTGGATATTTATAAAATGCCATACACCGAAGCACTCAAAATGGCTTTGAGAAGGATCAACTAAAACCTGGTTTATTTTATGTGTTTCCGCCCTCTGGGCATCATCAGGAATACAATATGCCAACAGTAAAACTCAATACCAAGAAAGTCCCACCCCTTGTTATCTTTCAAATGGAAGCTAACATCTGATTGGTTAGGGCAAAATTTGCACCATTTTTAATGATAAGAATTTTTATTGAATCTCCATGTAAGTATTTTACTTTCACCATATAACTAGCATCAAGTGTCTAAAATACTCATGACAATGTATTAACCCAGCCACAGCATACTGTAACTTAGAATACTGCACAATAAAAAGCTGTCCATGATATGAAGTATTATTTAAGGGATAACAAACAATTAATTGATTTTCTACAGGGGTTTGGTGGAAACTTGAATATACCATATTATTAACATGTGATGTTTCCAGCCTTTATACAGTTATAATCCAAGCAGAGGGTATTAAGACATGTAGGAATACATTGCATTCGCCGGGCCTGCTCACACCTCTGTTTGACTTATGAACTTGCTAAATTTGATTCTCAACAATAGCTATTTTATGTTTTAAAAGAGATACGATTAATTTAACAATCTGACACTAATTTACCCCCTCATTTGCTAACTTCTACATGAGTTATTTGAGGAGAGATATGTTTGCCCTCTTGTTGGTTTCCTACAAAAGGTACATTGATGACTTGTTCATTGTCAATAGGGGGTTTTATCGAGCACTGAGGACTTTGATAAACTGTTGAATAAGCTTGATACTCCAATTTAATAAACAACTCAACTGTGGAACCTGATTGATGTGTGCAGAGAAAGCAGTTCTGCAGATATTTGCTCTAAAAGCTGGCTTGAGGGATAAATGAGGCATCTTTAGGACTCAGCCAAACATTGCAATGATGAAAGGACTACACAAGTCATGAATTATGATGGGCATGTTGGAGTAGGCATGTTGGAGTACTCACCCAAGAAGATACTGTGTCTGGTTTGAATAGTTTGAAAAATGTTACAGCAGCGTTTAGTTTATGGATTGTACATATCTTGCTTGTGCATTGAGAGCATATGGCAAACTCCAATTCTTCTTCCCTATGTGTGTTTGGTATGTTGACCCTTTAGCTGGATTAATGCACTGTTATGAGTATTTTGACACTTGTTGCTATTTAAATGATGAAACCTTTTATGTGTATATTTCTATGCTTAGACTTTTTTTATTTATAGGTTTTATATATTTAGTATTGGCATGTATATAAACATAAATAAGTGTATAAAAATTATAATATTAATATTATATTAGCTACAACAAAAAGTGTATAAAGTTGTAAAAGCATTTTCTGAACTGCTACCCCTATTTTAAATACAATAGCCAAAATGGAAGGTCTTAGCCCCACCGTCCTGAATGTGGAAGCCAGTGTATGTGTTTAACCATTAAAATGTTAGGAAACTTTAAAGTTGCATTGTTACACCCAATATTGTCTTTTGTTAAAAACACATGTCGTTTTAGACTGTTATTTAAAGTAATGTGTGCTAGGAAGCAAAGTTATGCGACCTCTATTACATACCTTTCTGCATGTAATTTAAGTGATGTCAGTTATGAGCACTGTGAAATGAACTTAAAAGCCTTTACAGGTAAGATAAATGATTTAAAATCAGCTCTGGTATGCATTTCGCTCCACTAAAGTGATTATACCCAGTATGTGAGTACTCACTTTTCCCCTCCCTCCTCCCTGCAAAGTGTAACTGTTTCAGTGCTCCTGAATAGTGCTCTTTTGGGATTATGAAATGTGGATTGGGTCACAGCCCCCCACTCCGGTCTGGCTATCTACTTATCAGTTGTTGAAAAATGCACGCCAACTAGCTGAAAAGTAGAATAAAACAGAATTGAGAAGGAAGGGTTGTGAACATAAATATAGCACACACTAAAATATATCTTAATGCCCAAGGATAGGCAGCCACCATATTCCGAGACACCTGCTAAATATATTTAAGCAATTATACTAAATTATATATTAGTATTAAAGAGTGCATAAAAAGATAAATAAAAATTCTATGGTAAATAATTAAACATTAAAGGTATCACACAGTTAAAAAATAAATGGGATAAAAAAGAAATGGCTCCTGTAAAAGTCTGTCCATGAAAACCTGGTAAATCCAAATGGGGAAAAAAATGACAAAATCTAAAAAAGATAGTAGCCAATATACGGTCTCCCCAATTGGCTTTGATATAACCTTGTTGATGGTAAATGGTAAACTGGTGGGTTGAGTCCATTACCCCAATGCCCTTTCCTAAATTGGGGGATGGTTTGGTCCCTCCCTGAAAGGTGTATGCTGCTTTTTGGAGGGAAACTCCAAATTTATTTCCCTCTATAAGTGCACTACCTGCACCGTGCACTTGATCAGCTAATTTAGTACAACCCAAAGATACCAAACATGATCTATTTGTATTACCAAAAAGTAAAATATCTCAAGTTACCCTTGTGATACCAACCTATATAATATATGTACATATGCGGCCTTCGTTCCATCGTCAGCTGACAGGATGAAATATGAATTAAATGGGGGATCATCTTTTCTAGCTTTGTTTTAAGCAGCAGACCCCCTGCCACCATACCTGTGGCTGCCATGCTGGACAGTCTGTAGTTGTAATGCTTGCTGCCATGGATTTTAACACTTGGCCCTTTTAAAGTAGATAGCCTGCTGAGTAGACCTATGAAGAACATATGGAGATGGGGGAAGTCTATACCCAGAAAATGTGAAAATGAAGAAACCAAGCCTGAATAGAGGTGGGGTGGTTCGACTCCAAATGTCTACCATGTACAATGCTGTTTTGAGACCTTACCCTGGGCAGTTTTGATAACACCCCTCAATGCATCCATACCTTGCATTCAGAAGGTCCCTAACACCTGGCTGTCATATGTTAATTGGGACTTTCCTGGGTACTTATATTGCCAACAGATTTTTGTACAAGTCATTCTGAATTGAGAAAGCCAGTTGGATGACTAGCGAAACATCTTCAAGAAATAAACTTTAAGTCCAGTTGATCTAACTGAATACAACAGATACATTCTGGAAATTAAGCTGAAAAATAAAATGTGAGGAGTAGAGATGGCCAAACTTCATAAAGTTCATAAAGAGACTAATTTTGAGGATTATGAAGCGTTCAAGGCTATTAATCCCGAAATCTGAAAGATCGGCCTGGATTCGGATGGATTATTCAGATTTCAGAACCGAGGGGTCGGATCCAGGTCCCATCTCTACTCCTTACTTGATTGCAAGTTCTACGGGGCAGGAACCACCTTTCCTCTTGTGGCAAGGCTCTAGAACTTATATATAATTTATATATTTATGTACTGAACTATTTATGTATTTACCCCCCTCGTATGACTTTTTTGTATTTTGTTATTATATAGGGCTCCTTCCGCTATATAGGTGCTTATAAATAAACTATGCAAACATACATACAAAATTCAACATGCAATGTTGTAAAGTCAAAATCAATTGTCGAAAATTCGGTGTTGAAATTCAAAGTAAAAATTCAGTTCCTGTTGATTTAAATTGTTGAAAGTTAGGAGAGAGAAATAAAGTTGAGAGGGAAATAGGGTTACATGTGATTTCACAGATTATATTTTAGCAAACTCAGTTAGCTCACACTTGCAGCTAGATACTAGGGATGGACTAGAACTCGAACTCAAACTCTAGTTCAATCCGTACTTTAATAGTTCAAACAAACCCAAACTATTCAAACTATTCCGGATTTCGAACTATCCGAACTTTCTGAATTTTCGATAATAACCAACCGTTCCATGGAATCAATAACCCTCCATAATCCTCGATATCAGCAATAACCCTCAAATGTTGGGTTAGATTTCAGCAACCCTCGAATTCTGGTATAACCCTCGAATGCGGGCATAACCCTCGAATGCGGCATTCGGTAATCCTCTAATGTAGTGTTCGATTTCGGTAAACCTCAAATATTCAATTCGGCAGCACAATTGTCTGATCGTAGGGAAAGTTAGTGTTTAAACAAGTTTGAACTGTATTTAATCCAAACGTTTCTAACTATTTTTCTCTATTGACTTTAAAGGGTTCATTTTCTAACTTCCGAACTTTTACTAAGGTTCAGAAGTTAGAAAATGAACCGAACTTTAGGAAGTTTGGCTATCTCTACTAGATAATCTAAGAGCTGCAAATGATAATAGTATGATCATCAAGTTTGCTGCAAAGCTGGTTTGGCTGTAAAATTTCACCTTAAAATGTTGCCAGTTTTCCATTTGCCAGTTTAGCTTTGGAACAGGTTCTCTATGCTATTTCCCAGGTTCCTATACTATTTTTACATTCTTTTCCACAGACTTCAGCATGGATTGGCCCAATCAGGGACCCAGAAGAGGGACTGGAGCAACAAAAAGTTAAGGTTAGTAATACTGATTATCTAACCCAGGGTCAATATAGTATAGTATAGTATATTATTTGAGATTGAATAAAGACATACATACATCCAGTCCAACCTGCTCAGCAATACCCACATTTCCTGCCTAGCTGTTGTTTCCTGCCCACCAGAATTATTAAGGGAGGAAAAAATCCTTCCTGACTTCAAGTCGGAAATATCCCTGGATCAACTCTACTTTATGTATCAATACCAGTAACAGGTGTGGACCTAGGCGTTTAGGATCAAAGAAGACCAGGTTTGAGGGTCAACTGTTTCTTGCAGGTTTCCATGAATAGGTATATAAGCACAAAGAACCTAGTTAGAATATCCAGAATTAGTTTTGTAACCTAAAATATTCTGCAAATTATTTCTACACCATGATGATGAAATCACAGGTGAGAGATGTGGTTTTGTGAGATTCCAATTATGGGATCTTTGGAGCCGCCTTTGTATTTTAGGTTTTATTCTCCTTCAAAACATGGATGCAATAAGTAGAGATAGGATCCGGGTCCGTCTCGGTCCCAAAATCTGAATGATCCGTCCGAATCTGGACGGATCGTCCGGATTTCAGGAGTTCGGAGCCTATTTTCTATAATTATCGAGCATTCAAAGATTAGCAAAAATAGCCTTGAGCATTCGATAATCCTTAAAAATACATTTGGAAACTCGAAAGTAGTCTTTGGTCGTATTTTCGATGGTTATCGAAAGTTCTAGGCCATTTTTTAAAGGGCAAGTCCAGCCCTAAAATGAAAACTTACATACAGGTAAATCACCCCCCAAAACCCTAAACGTTAATAGTTTAAAATCTGAAATATGTAAGTCTAACCTGAAATCCTGCACAATGTCCTGTTTCCCCTTTTTCTGCTTCCTGGTTCTTCCAGTTAGCAAATGTCAGTTTTTAATTTGACAGTTGACATCACAGCCAATGACTGAATGTTAATTCCCTGTCTACCTTTTCTGAGCATGCCCAGGCTCAGTACAGGCTCAGTACAGGTTTCTAAATTGCTCAGTTTCCATGAGGCATCCAGAAGCATAGCAGGCATACAGTAATGAATTCATAGGATAAACTATGATATATCAACATATTTTAAAGAGGCCATTCTTTCTAAAAGATGTTCTTATGAGGGTGGAGTTGTCTTCGGCCATCTCTAGCAAAAAGTGGGGATTATTCAGTTAAGTACAAATTCCATATTTTCTAAAAACAATTTCCAGAAACTTTTCCAGCACTGTTCAAGTGGAGTCAGGGGACACAGTTTTTTTGTTGTTTTTTTAAATAGACAACTCCTTCCAATCCCCTTCCTATCTCCTCTGTAACAGACACTGTATTACATAACAGGTGTGTCAGACAGGGCTATCAAGGAGCACTTATTTCATCCACTGTACATGGCGATTATAGCAATTGCTCAGATCTCTCTTTGTATTGTAGTTTCAATAAATTCCGAATCGCTGGGCGACTGATACCCAACCATTCTTCTCATCTCTAGTTGAAATTATGCCTGTGAAATCAGTTTTAGGGGTGACATTTTTATACGTCCCTAATTTGGACAGGAAATAAACTCACATTGTGCCACAGATAATATATGTCCTTACATTTTTCTTGTAAAATTCAACAATGTGTTCAAATCATTTTGCTATAGTGTTCCATGTTTATTATTAAATGACCAATAGCCTTTTTGTTTACTTAAGCACAAGTAATTTTAAATTTCAAACTTATAACTATTAATATGAAATGTATATTTTATTTCACAATTTATTTCCATAAATGTTTTGTGCCAGCTGTTAATTGCCTCTGCCGGCTCACCTGTATTTTACCCATCACATTTTTAGACAAAACCAATCCAGAAAGGTTGATGAGAGGGTTTTTTTCCTGCTTAAGTGACTACAGCTCGTTTAGCTGTTAATTACACAGTGAAGTTTGCATGACTGCTGCTTGTAATTTGAATATGCTCCCAGCGTATCAGAGTCTGTGCAGCTGAGCTTGTAAAAGGCTTATGATGATGTATGTATGGTTCATGGATAAGTAGGCTAATGAAAGCACCTAATTTAATCAAACACAATTAATTAAAGGGTCTTATGATGTTAACCCATCGTTCTGTGCATGCAAAATGTAGCTTATTGATTTACACCACTGACCAATCAGGTGAGTTAAATACACTCTAAATAAAAAGGTGGAGCAATAAGTCTTAATTTGATGCAAGGAATAATTGATGTTTCTACATGTTTAAGGAATGGAAGAAAATCGGTGTTAATTGTCATAAGAAGTTCAGATTAATTGTGTCTGCTTTAGCATGTGTCTGCATTTATAATGATTAATGCCCTGCTACTAAAGTCTGTTAGGGAAAGGGGTATAGCACTTTATATAGTGAATTAACTCATGCAGGGACAGAAGAAAATAACAAAACAGTTTTTACAGTGCGCCAAATAATAATGTAATAGGATTTAACTTGTTTTAGAGCAATTGCCTTTTGCACCCTAATGACACAGAATTAGCATTTATTATTGTGTTAACCAGGTAATGCAGTCCTCCATAAAGAACCAAACAATGAAAACTCTAAATAAAACAAATCCCCAGAATTAGTAATTAATAAACATCCCAATGAATTTAAAACATACCGCTGTGAACATACAGTACAGATAATTAGCATTTCATCCAGAAAATGCTTTTTGGCTCCTGTTTATTCTCAGAACACAATAACACTCTGGATCTTAGTGCAGAATTCAGGCTGCATTGGTTTCAGTGTAGCTGTACATACAGCATGCATTTAATTAACTGCTATGTTGCTTTTCAGCATGTAGACCTAATCACCCTTGCAGCTGCATGATCATTTAGCGTGATTTCAACCCAGTGCTAGCAGCGGCTGCACCAGCATTGTAAGACACAAGCACAGCTGTCACCAGTGGCTGCATGGCTCCTTTCACGCTAATAGCTACTATCAAATAGTGACATAAGGGGAAATTACTTACATGATTTACTCAGAGCCACACAGCCACTGGTGAATCTCCGTTAGGGAGATATACCAAGAACAGCTTTGACTCTGGGTATGTTTGTGAGATGACAAACATATTATAAAAATATGATAGTTAGATACCATAATTGTTTCTTTAAAGAGAGCAAGTCTTTTCAGATATTCACACATTTTCCACAATCTGACATAAATCAGCTGTTTACACATTAGTTTCAACCACATTCTTCTAGCAATATTGATAGCACTTTCTTCCTAAAGTCACCCATACAAGGCATAGATCGGCCTAAAAAAAAAATATATATATATATATATAAACTTCAAATTTCCATCAACCCCATCTTCCTTAGTTTTTAAGCTGAAATCTATGGAAGATCAGCGGCGCAAGGTAAGGAATTCTGATTGGTTCTTCCGATCGGATTTACGTTTTAAAAACCATCAGCCCGTGTATGGCAAGCTAAAGTATTTGCATGAGACATGTTTTTTTTAAATTTATATTATGTATTTAATAATGCCAACATGAGTCCCCCTGAAGAGCTTGCAATCTAAGCTCTTCAGGGCAGGGACTCATGTTGGCATTATATAAATACATAATAATAATAAATTTAAAAAAAACATCTCATGCAAATACTTTAGCTTGCCATACATGGGCTGATGGTTTTTATGTTCACTATTAGGTCATATCAGAGGACACGTGGACATCCTCTAAGGTTGGAAGAAAAGAAGTTTCATCTTCAGGTTAGGAAGGGTTTCTTTACAGTGAGAACGGTGAAATTGTGGAACTGTCTTCCAGCAGATGTGGTAATGGCAAGTTCATTGAATAGCTTTAAAAAAGGCCTGGATAAGTTTCTAAAACTAAAAAATATTGAGAATTACTGGTATTAATATATATAGATCTGGTTGATCCAGGGATACATTCCGATTGCAGTTTGCCATATATATATATATATATAAAGAGGGTGAATAGGTTGGACTTGATGGACGTATGTCTTTATTCAACCTTAATTACTATGTTACTATGTTACATACAACCTATCTTTATGATTGTGAGGGAAACCAGAGTGCCCTGAGGAAACCCTCGCAAGCACGGGGAGAACATAGAAACGCAGATGTGCTCAAATGTGGTCTTCTGGACCACTAAGTGCTATCCACTAAGCCACTGTGCTCCACACATCCATATCTTTTGATCATCCCTCTTTAGATACACTAATGGAAACAACACAGGGGGAGGATGATGCAATGCATTATTCTGCATGACTAGTCTACATTTTTCTGTACAACTATTTTGAGTGTAATGTTTTCAGAATTATTCATATATTTGAAAAAGGGTCATGTGACCCGAAACGTCATACCTGCTAGCTGTACACTGTTTGCCTTGTGGAGCTTTGTGGCTGAGAAGAGCCTTTATTTTAACAATGATGAAATAAAAGTACAAGTGATTTTAGTGAAGCAAGTGCCGTCCTATCTTTCCTTTCTATTATTGAAAAGACCCCTTTCATATTTTAATATTTTATGATACTTGTATGTAAAATTGAGAAATAGTTAAATTGCTTGAGAAATACAGATTCCTTGCTTCTCTGTTGAAGACTATATAAAAAAAATTGTTAATAAAATGTCTGCAGAAGAATCGTGCTGGGATTTTAAAGAATACAACAGGTTCACTTAAATAGTAAATAGTGACCTAGCCTATTTCTGTCCTCCAAAACTGAGAGAGAATACGTTTCTCTAGGGGGAGAGAGAGGAAGTAATTCCCTGTCACCTTTTCTGTCTGCTAATTGCAGGTCTGTGTCTGTAAGCAGACCATGGAAATAGGCAAAGGTTGTCTCAACAACTTCTCCTTCATATATACAATTAGTTAATCCAGGAGTCTAGACACTACAGTATCAAGTATTGGGTAGATTCCAAGTCTCCCACTTGATTCCACTTAATAGTATTAGGTTCAAAAACATACTATAGACCACCATACCACTGGATTAGCCTTGAGAATCCTCTGGCTTTTACTTAAGGCTCGAACACATGCAATTTACCACCTTATGTCTGTCAAATGAGTGAGTGTAGAATGAGCAGGCCATGAACGAGGGGCAATGAATGGGCGTTTCAGATACTAATCCCACATGTGTGGTTGAGCGATGTTGGTGGATCAACATGACATCTGACTAAATGGCTACACTGTAATTATCATATGAAATAGACATTCATCACCCACTTATTAGTTGGGTGGTAAATTGTGTATATGTGCCTTTAAACACACTAGGCTAACAGCTCCACATTACTTTATCACATCTATATAGAAGCATATACACATTGAGGGAAAAGCTATGCTCCTCAATATGGGACCCATTTCAGCAAAAGAATTGCAAATTGTATAACTCTGGATTAGTCTTACAATTCAACAATTTAACTTATCCAATCTCCATTCTGCACACCTGATGAAGGACCACAACTGGGTCCGAAACATGTTGTGCTGCATCTACCAATAAATATTTTACACTGATGGATCAATACCAAGATTGGTCTCTTTCCAGTACCTTTTTGCATTGTGTCCACATTTATAGGCTGGCAATGAGGCCTTCCACTGGATAGTGCAGCCTTTTCAATGAACTGATAATGGATGCAAGGTACATAACACAGTAACATAGTAACATTGTAATTGAAGTTGAATATAGACATGCATCCATCAAGTCTAACCTTTCCCCCCTCCTTTTTAACCCTACCTAACAGTTTTTCCAGAGGAAGGCAAAAAAAAACCTAATAAAGGGGGGAAAATTCCTTCCTGACTCCAAATGGCAATCGGAAAGTATCCCTGGATCAACCAGATCTACAGTATATGTATTAATACCAGTAATTCTCAATATTTTTTATTTTTAGAAACTTATCCAGCACATTTTAAAGCTATTCAATGAACTTGCCATTACCACATCTGCTGGAAGACAGTTCCATAGTTTCACCGTTCTCACTGTAAAGAAACCTTTCCTAACCTGAAGATGAAACTTCTTTTCTTCCAACCTTAAAGGATGTCCACAAGTCCTTTGATATGACCTATTAGTGAACAATGCACCAGAGAGTTTTTTGTATGGCCCATTAATATATTTATATAAAGTGATCATAACCCCATGCAAACGCTGCTTCTCTAATGTAAACAGCCATAACTTGTCTAATCTGCCTGCATAGTCATTATCTTTTTGTGTAATTACATAAGGGCTAGGCCATACTAGTACATTTCTCATGCGCTTCCGATCACAATTATTTTGCACCTGAGAAACACAGAGCAGTACGTGCTAATGTGGGTGGCCACTTTTCGTACGCTGCTCAGCTATCCGATTGCGCAAAATTGTGCAGATCCCAGTGTGGGTGGCCACTTTTCGTACGCTGCTCAGCTATCCGATTGCGCAAAATTGTGCAGATCCCAGTACAAGCAATCCGGTGTAGTGTGGTCTCAGCCATTTTTGGTTTTGATTTTGAGTGAGTATGGCCTGGTATTTAGGATTGAAGAATTGAAGAAAAGTACAATAAGGCCTGGTACACATGGGCTGATATTTTGTCTCAAGCTGCCACAATAGTTTGGTCAATATTGTTTAATTTTTTTGAGCAAACAACAAATGCTGATCAAATTTTCATAAAATTGGACAATAGTTCGAATATAAGGTGATTCTTTATTTGTGACCACACATCCACTCACAACGTTTCAGGGGGTTGTTTGCCCCCTTCTTCAGGTCATGAAGGGAGCAAACAACCCACCGAAACATTGTGAGTGGATGTGTGGTCACAAATAAAGAATCACCTTATATTTGGAGTACGTCGTTTGTTCAAAAACGGAACCATGTGTAACAGGCCTAAGGTTCAATTATCTAACATGTTTTAAAGGGAATTGTGTGGTCCAATTGATTGGTATGTGCAATGCAAGTAAAGCAGTAAACTCCACACGCCTTTTTTCATGACCATTTTTACGTTAAATAAATGAAAGCAATTGTTTGCACAAACTACTGTATGTCAAGTAAGCCTAGCACTTTCTGTATAATTTGTTTCATGCAAATTTTCATTACCTTTGTTGCATTCTGGCATCCTCTATTTTTCAGGTTTCAAGCCAAAGGAAGTTATGCGGTTTTAAATGTCCATTTAATTCTGATGAGGATGGGTTTTGCAGGTGATTTCTTTTAACTTATTCACAATACTTAAGCTGAGGCCTCACAAGGATGCACCATCACAATGGCACGCGATCGTGCATGCTTCCGTTCATGATATTACTGTATCATTATTATTACATATACTGTATTAGTGTTTACTTGGTGATGTCCATTTGATTCATTGGTTTTGTATGTATATAAGATAGTGTGTTATTCTCATATTGCTGGGTTAATGGTTTATTGGTTGTGTTTAGCACTACAGCATTTGACTATGTATGGCACATGGTGCATATAGTGTGAGTGTGTGACAGTACTGCATGGGAGCTTTGGATTGTGTGGGTGTGTGCCTTTGAGTGACAGATGAGGTGTAGCAGCTCATACAAATCACAGCATATTCAAAGGCTTATATCTCGTTGACTATGAAGAATTTAAAGAAACTAAAGGTACCCTGGTGTTTGGGATTACTTATAGGATAATTAGAAGGAATTGAAAAACAAATTCTCACTATAATTGCCCTTTAAAGGGGAACTACAGGGGAAGCTTGAAGGTTAGAAATGCTGCATGTAACACTGCATTTACTGACCTATAGATTCCATAGTTTTGTAGTGAAAATATATCCATCTGAAGTTTTTAAAGTTATACATTTGGAGACCTTCATTTTTCAGCTCAATGAGATCGGCAAAATTCCTTTGGCAAGCAAATACTGTCCCATTCACAGAGCGTGATACTGACATTGGTTTGTGCATAATGTGACATCAGTTCGCTTGCGCAGTTGTGGCGAGCATAAACACAATGACGTCATCATCACACCACATCGTGCTTGGCCGTGGTGCAATGATGTTACACGCGAACGTGTATTGACGTCATGTTGCATGTGCACTGACATTACATGCATGCGCACAGTAACGTGACATGTGAGCTATACAAATGGCTGCAAACTAACCTGACACAGCGAGAAGATGATAGAGATTTGAACAATACCCTGGGGGCGGAGTCAAAAATGCCATTTCAGAGGAAGATGAAGTCAGCAACAGGAGTAAAGTTAGGCTATGGGAGGGGAGTAGAACAAAAAAAATTATACAACTTTTTATTTAGCCATTTATCCAGTAAGCTAAAATTGTTTTTACAGTGTACATACCCTTTATTTTGCAATTTTTTTTAAAAATTACTTACCTTAATGTACAACTATAAACAGTACCCCTGAATTTACAGTAGATTGGCTGATTTATTTGCCTTAATTTTCTCTTTCTAGTCCATCTAGCCACACCCACTTCCTCCATCAGCAATAAGACCTATGGAAGACACACTCTTTGCAATGACACTTCCCATTAGTCAGATCCTGGACTGGCAAAGGAGGCAGAAGTTGACCATACTGATGAGGTAAGCTAAGGTAAAAAGAACAGCTGATCTACTGTAAATGCAAAGGGTGAGTAGAGATGGACGAACGTCTGAAATTCCATTCCGTTCGAGGATTTGTGGATTTCCGAAAAAAATCTGAAATTTGAAAATCTGCAAATTTTGCCATTAAAGTCAATGGGGGAAAAAGTTAGGAAATTTCCGCCAAAAATAAGGTTTTAAATAGCAGTGGTAACTTACTGTAAATGGCTCTGGGACCTGGGAAATGGTCCGGGGAACACGTCCCCATGGGAAGAACAGCAAAAAAATGGGGTGCGCTTTTTCCGGGTTTCCTCAGGCTGTTTTTGGCAATCCCCCGAACAGACTCCCGGATGTTCGGGGGTCCTATGACTTAACCCGGGACCCCCGGGTCCTTAAGAAGACCATTGTGGCCCTTACAAGGGCCCTATGGGGCTTAAATGGTATGTACACTGGACATTTTATAAATTGCCTATTAGTGGAAACTGTAAATCATCCCAACTATTACTGTACTGTTTTTTTTGTTTTGACCCCTATTTCATTAGATATCCAATCTGAGACATCTTACGTTTTAGCATTTCTACAAGCAGTTTTGCTGTAGCTGGAATGGTTTGACAGTTGAGGTGCTGTATGCAGTTTTGACAGTTGGTATGTGGGAAAATAGTCAGGTCAGAGCCTGAACAAAACAAGTATTGTATTGAAGGCATGCAGCAACACACACCTCAGAGTAAGTGCTTCTTACATGTATTTATTTATAGATTAAGATGACGCAAAGTCATTTTTTCAGTATACATACACTTTAAGGGGTCCTGCAGCTTGACCTCCCCCGGCACTTTTAAGTGCCCTTGTTTCCTTTGGAAGAGCCCTTGTGGCACTGAAAAATGCCTTTGGAGTTGAAGTGGTCCCGCAGCTCGAACCGGGACCACTCCCCGGCACTTGTTGGGGGTCCTGCAGCTCGAAACCAGGACTCCCATTGGCTCTTAGAAGAGCCCTTGGGGTGTGTCTTCTTACTTCCCAGCTGGCAACACCAACTCTTCTGATATCGCCGACACCAGGCAATGTCACTGCAGCCGCCAGTGACACTGCTGGCGCTGGTGACATCAACATTTCCGGTGTTGCCAGCGTCTTCTTTCTTGTGCCATCACTGTGATGACTTCTAAGAGATGTGGGGTTTGCAATTCTTTATATAGGTTTGCTGAAAGACTAAATCCAATTGTGATTGGTTAATATATCAATGCTATGATCAATGATATGATCACACATTAAGCAATCATATTTGAATTTTATTATTCAACATTATAAGTGTCAGGGAGGGGGGTCCCGGCTCGAGCTGCTGGACCCCTTAAGCCCCAAAGGACCCTTGTAAGGGCCGTAATAGTCCTTCAAAGGACCCAGGAGAGGGTCCAGGGTTGAACTGTGGGTCCCCCGAATGTTCGGCCGTGGGACTTTTGGCCGTTTGGAAATCCTCGGCTGTTCGAGGACTACTGAATGTTTGAAATTTGTTTCGAAAACCAAGTTCGGAAAAAGTTTGGAAAGCGGATTTTGGGAAAATCTGTGAGATTCACGATTCGCAGACCCCCGATATGTGCAGCAGATCTGGAATCGGAACCGGCCATCCCTATGGGTGAGGACCTACCAATTTAGATCTTCAACCTGAGGACTTTTATAGGAAAGAAAATAACAGAGTGGGGGAGGTACATTTTAAAAGAGAGTATTATTTTCTTAATAAAGGGTACGGTGTACCGAAATTATACAACCATATTTTGAAGTATGCTGTTATCATAAATTGACAAATAATTGCTCTTCTAATGTTAGATTTAAACAGAAACCTGTCAGGGCTGACTGAATTCTATAAACAGATTATTTATAAAATATATGCTGCTGTCATTAAATGATTGCTTTGGAATGTTTTCTTTTTTGGTAGGTGGGGTGCATTTGTAAATCTTTAGGGGTCATTTTATAGCTATAGATTTATAGTATACCCATTTACCACTATTTTTCAGTCATGCACTGTCTGGTGAGAATGAATTAAATTGGTTATTAACATATAATGAACTGGGCAGCCATCCACTTTACACATATATAATAAATAAACAGCCCTGTTTGCATTTTAATTTATTGTATATAGGGAAAAATAAACATTTTAGCAAATCTTACACATTAAACATGGAACTTCTGAAAACTCCAAAACCAATACAACTATATGGACTATATTACAGTGGGAAAAAATCCCATTAAATTTCAAAAACATTACAGTTGAGCTGTTTGTAATAAAATTGAATGCAATCGCTCAACTTTAACTTTAATAATACCAAATGAAATGTCTGTAATCCTACCCCATACCCCACCACTGGTTATAGCACAGCACTAAATAATATGTTTTACCCAACTGCTTTTGATATATATTTTTTTTATATCCATTTTTTTTTACAGATTGGTTACACTGACATGAAGCACCAGCTATGACCATGCAAATGGTTAATATTCACATTCTAAAGTAAAAGATGTGTGTGAAGCAATACTTGCTATCAATATGAACTCAAAACTGTTTACAAAAGGTATTAGCTTTACAACAGTACTGTAAAAATGTCTACTGCATCTGTAGACCTCTGTATTAATGTGAAGGAAATATAGACTTCATCTAAAATATTTTCAAGGAGATACTTGAAATATATCACAGACTTTGTCAACCCCCCTAGTTAGGCCACCTTGCTGACCCTTTTGAATGGACTTCTACTGACCAAATATTGATTTTTCACAGCTTCAGTTTACAATTCTTTGAGACAGGAAAATAATTAAAAGCAATTGCTTGATTATTTATTGGTTGTTTTGATAAAGGCAAGACCGCCTTTTCTACTGTATCTTCCCATTCTCTCCATTATGATAGATAGATAGATAGATAGATAGATAGATAGATAGATAGATACAGTAGATAGATAGAAAGAAAGAAAGAAAGAAAGAAAGAAAGAAAGAAAGAAAGAAAGAAAGATAGATAGATAGATAGATAGATAGATAGATAGATAGATAGATAGATAGATAGACAGACAGACAGACAGACAGATAGATATATAGATAGATAGATAGATAGAGAGAGATAGATAGACAAATAGATAGAATAATTATAATTTAAAAAAACATGCAGCTGACATAAAAACTGGTTTAACTGTTTTGTTTTAAAATGGTTTAGCATTCTAAAAAGCTGAGTTTTCCCTTTTTGTTTGCACACAATTAACCCTTAAGGGTAAATGCGAATGTCATTCTTATCATTCTCATTATTAAATGAGCTGCAGTTCTGAAATGTATGCCATGGAAGGGGGGGTGTGTGCATAGAAAACATATATAAAATAGAAATGTGCCTGTAGCAAGCGGGGGGGGGGGGTTAAATGCAAATAAAAAACTAATTTTCATATGTTTCAAATAATATATTTTGTTATCCATACAGAATGGGTAACTATATAGTATTGGTACTCTATATATAAAGAGGCAAAGCAATAGGTAAATGTGCATTTATTTGTTGTGTAGAATGTAAAGGTAGGTAAAAAAGATAAAATTGATTTTACTACAGACATTCTCATCCATTAATGTTGTCACGACTGGTAAAGCACAATATACTGTAACAAACAGTACTGTAACAAAAAAAGACCACAATCATTAGTTATTCTTTAATACAGGATTTCATTGTGGCAGTTATCTAAAATAATATCCAGTTGAAAAAAATATTGTATTGTCATAACCTACGTTGTTAACCTTTGTTTTTACTTATCCATTAAAAGATCATATTATGCTAACATTTATTTTTAATATATTCTAATCTAAATCCATTTGGTGGCACTAGTGAGTAACAAACAAAATAATTGACCACAAAAAATAAGCATAGACCATTTAAAAACAAGAAGAAGAAAAAAAACGTTGAATTTTTAAAAAAATTAAATATTTGCACTGGATGTTGGTGTGAAGAATTAATTTTGACAATATAAGGCAAATTCAAATATTAATCATTCACAATATGCTCAACTATTTTCAAAGTTGTTCACATTATTTTAAAAGTGATATAAAGCAACAGAGGCCTACCAGTTTACAGTGTTAACAGAATATCATTCCTGGTTAATGCATAGTAGAAAAAGGGCATTACTAATAAACATTATTTTTTGCTGATCCTCTTTTATTTTGTTCAATATAATCCTATAATCCTTTTGTTCCTTGTTTAAAATTATATTTATATTTGTTTTATTTTTATTGATTTTTCAGATAGTCACCCCTCCATTGTTTTCAACACTGTTCTTAAAAATATTAAACTTTGAATTAAAAATGAATAGAAATAATACGTTAGGGCAAAAAACACTAATACCATCTTTACCTTGTGACTGGTACAGGAAGGCGCCTTCCTTCCAAATCGAATGCCCCATGCTTAGAATTTAAAAGAGAAAAAAATTTATATATTTTATTTTTTGTATCAAATTTAGGCAGCAGAAAAATATGCAATTTAATAATAGGTGTATTGAATAAAATGGGATAAAATACACTAATAATATGTGTAATAAACATATATTATTTATCATTCATTTAAACACATTTATCCAGCAATTTATATTAATTATATAATATTAAAAAGTATTTTCCTAGAATCACCTGAGGAAGGGGGCACGTATCCCCCGAAACGTTGTGAGATGTTGTTTGGTCTATAGTTAATAAAGTTACGGTTTGGAGTGCCACCCTTGCTTCTTCGTTATTCTCGTATGAGTTATCCATCAAGGGTTGGATTATTTTGAGGAGTGAGCACCCACACTTGGCACGAGTGCAGAGGATTTTTTCTATTATTTTGTGGACTATATTTTCCTAGAATACCCTGCCGTGAACAAAAAATAATGCCTATAATGATGCATTAATAATAGGTTAATTTAAAAAAATGGCAATTACAAGACTAAAAATACATTAGCAATGAATTTCTTAATTCTTAGGCACATCCGCACAGAATATATTTATTTACAAGTTGACTGAAACAGAAATTTTAATATATACAAATCTGTAGGATGTAAAAAGGATACATGGTTTGGCAGTTCTTTCTGTATTGCTCTTCTGTTAGCCTTTATTTCTTAACTGACATTGTGTACAGTCATCAGTAGGTGTCAGTGTAGTCAATGAAAGCCACTACAATATCATGTACAGTAGTGCAAACAATTTAAGAAAACTCAGAGAGAAATCGGGAATATTTCGCATTACAAAACATGATTTACATTCATAGTTATGTAAATTCTTATTTGTATACTTTTGATATGATTTTCTAATTGCAATATTACATATGGAAATATTAATAATTTGTTTTAACATAAAGCATACTCCTTTTTTTAAAAGCCAAGTGTATGGAGTCATTTTTATTTTTCAGTGTGCATATAAAAATGAATTTGGAAATGATAAATAAAAGTATAATTTCAAGTTTCCACTTCCATTATAAATAAAATAAATAACTTTACATGTTATATAGTAAAAGACACCCGGCATCTTTCAAATAGTTCACGTTGAGAATTTTGAATCTAAAATAAAACTGTGTATATCTTTTACTGTAATCTGTAAATCCTACAGCCATTAGTGTAACAAAATGATTAATATTCATAGCCCGTTTTAAAATTAAAATGACACTTAAATAAATTTTCATCATTGCTAGAAAAATGTCATTTTAAGGTTATTACATCTGTAAACTGATCGTTTAAGTAATTTGTGTGTGTGTGTGTGAGTGTCTGTGGTTGTGGGGGGCTCTTTCTTGGTCTATTCAATTTTTTTTTGTTTTTTATTTTACTACTATTTTTCTTCTGTAGTTATGACATCAATGTTCTCATAAACTTTTCCATTTCTAATTGGCACCTGCACAAGAAAAAAAAGTGTATGTATTATGTCAATAATACAATATTTCAATTAATGCAATAATTTGATGTACTATTTACGGATATTGTATTTGCCATTAATATCATGTATAATGGGGTAATGGACCTCTACAGTAGAATTAAACTAAAATTCAATTTCTGAATACATACAGTAGTTAAAGACTTATAAGCAGTCATTCTTGTTTGCAACAGTAATGCTCATTTTATATTCTAGAAAAGGATACTGTGGTTTTTGTGCTCTTTGGTACTATAAAAACACTGGGAGTAATAAAGTAATAAGTAAGAAGCAATATAATTCATATTATTTCACAACATGTAACTTGCATTGCTTGCTTGTCTTCTTTCCTATACAAATTTCCAACCTGCATAAATAAGATGCCATTTTGTAACAGAATAATGTGTCATATTGATTAGAAGGCCTTCCTAATCTTTCTGTTTTTTTTTACTTAATATCTATCTATCTATCTATCTATCTATCTATCTATCTATCTATCTATCTATCTATCTATCTATCTATCTATCTATCTATCTATTTTCTGTCTATCTATCTATCTATCTATCTATCTATCTATCTATCTATCTATCTTATTTTCTGTCTAACTATCTACTGTGTCTATGTATCTATGTATCTATGTATCTATCTATCTATCTATCTATCTATCTATCTATCTATCTATCTATCTATTTATCTATCTATGTATCTATCTATCTATCTATCTATCTATCTATCTATTTATCTATCTATGTATCTATCTATCTATCCATCGGTTTATTTTTTTAAAATCTGGTCATATTATTAATGTGAAATCATCAACCATTAAATAAATTATACTGTGGCCTTGATTGTTCATATTTTTTAACTCATTAATCCCTGTTCTATCCTTTTTCTTTACATTAGAAGAAGATCTATATTTACCTTACCACCTTACCTCTAAAAGTCCCCAGTGGGTTTAACGTATATCAAAACCACCCCTGTATATCATAAACCATCCTGCTTCACTCCAGCATCTGGCCTATGGGAAGATTTGCTTCAAGCAGTTTGCATCTTCCCATATGTCTCGTCCCCAACCGGGTGACTGGGCAGAGCTGTATGGACCAGCAAAGGAAAATTGTAGTGTTAGAACTGATATACAGTAAACCCAGGGGTGACCTAGCAGTTTAGTTCTTCATCCTGGGGATGTTTAAAGGTGTGGGGGCAGGTGAGTATTGTTCTCCTTTAAAACCCATGTCAATAATAAAATAATTAAACTTTTAAGCATGTAAGATTTTTTTTTGCATATGCAGCTTCAGGCTCATATGAGGAGTTATCTACACACAGCAGAGTGCAGTGTAGCTTTTAGTGGCTGGACAGATATGGGTACTGGACAAGCCTCAAGTACATCAATGCTAATGTTGGTGGGAGATTTACAATGAGTAGCTAAAGCTGCCAATGCCGAGTGCTGGCTTCTGTTGAACTTATACATGAGTAAGCAAGCATTCCTGGAATAATCTTTGCATTACACTTCAGAAACACTCAATGACACATTTCTAGCAAGATACTTGTAAAAGGGTAGCCCAATAGTTCCAGACTTTTTTTTTTAATCCTGCTTTTTTTTCTAACAAATATATGCTTTATGTCAAATTAAGCAACAGAATTACAAACCTTTCAGCTTTTCTAAAAAAATGTAGGTTTTGTTATTATCTTGTTATTCCATTAATTATTATGAGGGGGATTTTTTTAAGATTGGGTAGCCTTTATAGGCAATTTTAGGGGGATTACAGGTGCCAAGACTCACCCTTTCTGCCGTCTTATAGTTACCTGCAGTTCTGGCACCTGGAGGTCATCATTAAATGCAATGGGTGTCAGTCTGAAAGGGGATTAAAACAATGGGAGACAAAATACAGTAATAAAAATGAAATGTTATTTCTTTGTGGACAGGTGTCAAACTGATCACATTGACAGAGGCCCCACAGTAGCACGAAAAACTAGCATGGAAACTTATCATGTCTATGCTTATTGTTTTATGTAACATAAATTAACCCATTCAGTACATCTGCTATGCAAACTTACTATGTATAAAAGGACAGAGAGAAAAAAGATGTATGTGGCAATGTTGTTTTTAATATAATGAGGTTTGCCTCTGTAACAAAGGCTTGAAAAATGTACATGTAGTAAATCATATAACAAGATTTTTTAAATAATGAGTTACAGCCATCAACCCATCATACTACACATTACATATAAAACCAGAAATACAATCACTTCCTACTCCCTAAATACTGCATCAATTAGCTCACCAAAACAATTATTACTGACTATTTGATCATTTAAATTACTATAAAACAATACGTATTACTAATTAAAACAGTACATGAAGCTCTGTGTACAGGGCATAGGAAGAAATGTTATACTGAACAGTCCTTTTTTTAAAGGGAAAGAGGACGCTGAATTATTAACTTATAATCGTTTTACCAGATTCTTGAGGATCTAAGCAAATCTATTGCTATACAAGGCCATCACACACACACACACACACACACACACACCAATACATTTCTACTGTAACAGTAAAGCCTGCAGGAACAGAGCTGTTGGTGGTTTATTTTGTTTTATGGGATTTGGGGGGGGGGGGGTGACATTGCTTTAGGAACAGTGATTGGTATGTAATATTAACAAAAGATAAAAATTAGATGAAGAAAAAGGTATATACTGAGAGAGACAAAGAGTGAACACCCTATTCCATTTTTAATAGGATTAGTTCTGCTAGAGTCAGAAAAGATTAAGGCATCTTGAAAGGTGGATCAGACATATTTTTAATGAAATAAGTGTGTAAATACACGTGCAGTGGAAAGAGGACATGTTATTGATGATTGTAATAACAATGTTCACTGGTTTCCCAACACCCAGGGTTTAAAGCTGACCAAATGAAGAGATCAGCATAGATAGTAAAAGGATGAAACAACATTAAGAAGTATTGTGTATTGCTTCTTACCTGGCAGAGTTATTAACTTCATTGAAGGAAGATGGACTGTTTCAATATGTTAAACACTTGAGGCTGTTAAAAAGGAGTTTTTGTCAAAAGAAACAATGCTGGTGCTCTCATATACGTTTCTGTCAACAAACTCTCATCTAAAATTTACAAAAATATAAAATTTTAACTTTTTTTTTACAAATCTGATGTATAGTACCTAGTAAACAATGCAGAATTTTGAAATTGTTTTTCAAATTGATTTGAATAGAATGTCAGCTTATGTTTAATAGTCCACGGAAAAATACATTCATTGTATTTGTGATCCCCAGTTCTTTAGCGGATCAGTAAATGAAATAATAAACACACATAATCGCACTTCATTAAGTTTTACGAAATAGAAAGCCATTGCATTTTTGGTATTTAGAATAAATACATTTATACAGTACTGTATTTTCCTATTTCAGACCTGTTCCTTCTGAATATTACTGTAAGTGGACCAAGTGCGATTAAGTTTCTAACATAAGATTAAATAAGTTTGGGCGTAAAGAATAGGACAAAATGTAAAACACACACACAAAAAAAGTGTTTAATAATCCCTTGTGTGAAAATCTCTGCACATTTTTGCAAACCTCCTTGCTTAAATCTCCTAAATTGTTATTATTTTTTATCCTTCTATGAGACTTGCAGCCTAGTGACAGAGGTTAAGCTTCTAGTATCTATTTTTTCACTTTATTTTTGACATCAGTGTCATGTTAACTCTAACCACCAACAGAAAGTCAAATTTAGATGATTTGTGCCAATTTCACGGGAGCATCCTCCAACTTTCTACTTGACTGACTTTATACAATGCATCCTGCAGATTTTGACTGCTTTATCTGTCAAAGTGTCATTTTTTCTTTTATATTATAGGTTTTGATAGAGCTATGAGTACTTGAGGTCTCAATTGTAAAAATGCCTTGACACTGCCGCAAAATCCTTTACAGTAATTTCACAGTGTCACTTTGTGATTATTTCAGGATAGCTTTCAACCATGACTGAAATGAATTGTGGCCTTTAGTGTATTGGGTGACAAACTACGAGCAAGTGTGACAGTAAGGCAAGTGTTGTTAGGCATACTATCTCGCAGAGGATAACCTAACTAAATGTACAGTATGTAAAAGTGAGAGAAATAATGCAAACATTGGCAAATGTATATTTTTTTAAATAATGTCCAAACTATTAGTTACAGTTAGTTACCATTTGTATGCTGCATTCTACCATTCTAAAACAGTATTTCCCTTCAAATATCTGATTTTTGCAATTGTGTTCACACCAAATCGCGCACGCAATCACAAGCTTTATCGCATGCACGGTTTCTGTGTGCTCGCACGTGTTATTTTGCATTAGCGCATGCATTTTTACTCATTTCAAAGAGAAAACTCATGCGATTGGGCAAAAAAATGCTCGAACGCAAAACGCGGAATAATGCGCAATTGCATGTGCATAGGAAATCGCAGGAATGTTCGCATTCCCGTGATTTCCATGTTAGCGAAAATTGTGGCTGCAATCAAAACGCAAAAAAAACCGCAATAGTGGGGCCTAGCACTCACTGTTTATGTTCCGTTTTTATGCTTTCTATCACAAAATTGTACAGTGCATACAACTGGGTTCTAAATTGCTATATTACATTTTAGATTTCAATAACATAAATATCAATTCTAGTCAAAAGTCTTAACATGCATGTAGTTCTAGCTATATCAGCAGCCCATGCTCATTAAACCCACAGAGTCAGTTTTCTGGTATGCAAAGTATGAAACAGAAGCTGTTCAAAAGGCAAGAACTTAACACAAAATAGGTAGAGGCCTCTTGTATCTCACATTACACAACTAGATGCCACCAGAGCACTCAAAACTTCACTTCAGGATATCCTGCAGTGGTATAGATTTAAATAATAATAATAATCCAGTACACCAAAATCAAGTTTACTAAATATGCTTGTGAAGGTTCTCATTCATCCAGGTCATGGTATATCTGTTGTATTCAATTAGATCAACTGGACTTGAAATATAGTTCTTGAAGACGTTTCGCTAGTCATCCGACTGGCTTTCTCAATTCAGAATGACTTGTACAAGAATCTGTGGCAATTAAACCGAACAACACACTGAGGCAGCAATTGGTACATCCGAAAGACCCAATACCAAAACACAAGAAAAGCGACATCATATATGCAGTGCAGTGCAGTGAAGAATGCTCTGATTTGTATGTGGGGGAGACCAAACAGCAACTGCATCAACGTATGGCCCAGCACAGAAGAGCCAATTCCTCGGGTCAGGACTCAGCCGTGTATCTGCATCTTAAGGATAAAGGACATACCTTTGAAGATTGTAATGTTAACATACTGGCGAAGGAACGTGACTGGTTCAAGAGAGGTGTTAAGGAGGCCATTTATGTGAAAATAAAGAAACCAAGCCTAAATAGAGGTGGGGGGGTTCGACACCAACTGTCTGCCATGTACAATGCTGTTTTAACACCTTACTCTGGGCGTTCCTATAACACCTCTTAGCCACTATCTAATCACACCCTTAACACCTGGCTGTGATATGCTAATTGGGATTTTCCAGGGTACATAATTGCCACAGATTCTTGTACAAGTCATTCTGAATTGAGAAAACCAGTCGGATGACTAGCGAAACGTCTTCAAGAACTACATTTCAAGTCCAGTTGATCTAATTGAATACAACAGATACAGTTTACTAAAGCGTTTAAAATATATTACATAAGATACATATACATTACAAAGGCATTTCCTATTCTACAACAGCGTGCCTTCAAGCCTTTAAGAAACAGGGATCCATAGGTCCTTAATGGTTAGTTGGATATAATATCAACAGACCAAATGGCATCTACTTTATATCAAAAATAGGCTTATAAGGATCCTACTAGTGACCGCTATTGGACTGCATACAAATTTTATTATCATATAAAATCATACTTTTCATATAAAGCATATTCAGTTAACCCTATAAGAATATTTGGCTGTCTAGACAACATAAAGACCATATTTTAATATTATAAGATAGGCGCACTCAAGGGATTGAATCAAAACTGATTTATTTTGCATTTCGGTCCTGGACTATGGACCTTTACCCAGTTTCATGCATCCCTTGGTAAAGGTCACTAGTCCAGGGCCGAAACGTTGTTGCACTATATTGTTGTAGCACAAAATAAATCAGTTTTCATTCAATCCCTTGAGTGCACCTATCTTATGTGTAATCTTATGTAGCACCAGGGACAGGAACACTAACCCCGAAAATTAACTATGTCCCTTCGTTTCTATTATTCACAGGGAGATGAGAACGCTTATTCTCACCTCCCTGTGATAATAGGACGATCGGGGAACCTGGAACTTACCTTACCTGCCGCTCCCTCGCACCCGCTCCTGCCAGAACGCTGTTCTGTCCCGATCGCGCGCCCTATCTTTTGAATTGGCGCCATGCGCATAAGATAGGGCGCGTGGTCGGGACAGAGCGGCTTTCCGTGCAGGAGCGGCTGCGAGTGGAGCGGCGTGTAAGGTAAGTTCCAGGTCCCCCGATCGTCCTATTATTCACAGGGAGGTGAGAATAAGCGTTCTCACCTCCCTGTGAATAAGAAACGAATGGACATAGTTATTTTGGGGGCTTAAGGGGGTTTACAGGTCCTTTAATGGGTTTGATTTTACAAAAGTTCTATAGTTCGGAAATTAACAGAACTTCGGAAGTTCAGCTATCTCTACTGGACATCTGAGGGCTTGCACCATGAGGGAACAGTGGCACCAAGGCGTGCTGAGTGCAGCATTGTCTTGGTAACCTCAATATGAGTATGTTGGACACACTCAGATTGAAGGGCCTGAGTACATTACAGTTGACTCAGGTTGACAATGTCTTTCCTTGACTCAGGTTGACATGTCCTTTAATATTCCCCTTCAATGGCAGAGTAAGTAATGTTTTAAGATTATGCTTGTGAAGGTTCTCATTCATCCAGGTCATGGTATATCTGTTGTATTCAATTAGATCAACTGGACTTGAAATGTAGTTCTTGAAGACGTTCATGTTAAGGAAAATGGTAAACTGGAAGTAGAGGTTTACAAAAACCAACACACACAGATCAGTATTTGATGTTTGACTCCCACCACCCTTTAGATACAAGCTGGGTATCATCAGAACCCTGCAACACAGAGCCGAAACATCCCCACTAGCACGAGGCGAAGGCTAAAGAAATAACATCTCAGAGGAGCCCTTAAAACTTGTGGATATCCAGACTGGGCCTTTGTCAAAGAAGTGAATGAAAAGAAAGAACACGAATATCAACAGTGAAGGGGAAAAGCAAGACAGGAGAAGAACATGGTCATCCCATATGTAGCAGGGTCTCCGAGAAATTAAGAAGAATTTTCAAAAAACATCGTATCCCTGTCTGCTTTAAACGAACAACACTTGAGGCGCAATTGGTACATCCGAAAGACCCAATACCAAAACACAAGATAAGCGACATCATATATGCAGTGCAGTGCAGTGAAGAATGCTCTGATTTGTATGTGGGGGAGCCAAACAGCAACTGCATCAACGTATGGCCCAGCACAGAAGAGCCAATTCCTCGGTCGGACTCAGCCATGTACCTGCATCTTAAGGATAAAGGACATACCTTTGAAGATTGTAATGTTACATATGGCGAAGGAACGTGACTGGTTCAAGAGAGGTGTAAGGAGGCCATTTATGTGAAATAAAGAAACCAAGCCTAAATAGAGGTGGGGGGGTTCGACACCAACTGTCTGCCATGTACAATGCTGTTTTTAACACACCTTACTCTGGGCGTTCCTATAACACCTCTTAGCCACTATCCAATCACACCCTTAACACCTGGCTGTAATATGCTAATTGGAATTTTCCAGGGTACATAATTGCCACGATTCTTGTCGTAATTTCTGAATTGAAAAGCCGTCGGATGACTAGCGAAACGTCTTCAAGAACACAACTTTCAAGTCCAGTTGATCTAATTGAATACAACAATATAATGTTTTAAGACTAATTATGCAGTTTATAAAAAATATCATTTAATAATGCACACACAATCTTTATATGTAAAGTATTTGAATGTCTTTAGGATTGTTGAAGGGAACTAAAATACCCGAGGCAGGGGTGTTCTTTGCTGCCAGCTATTAGTTGCATCCTTAAATATTTTAAGCATTAGCGCATCCTAAATAACTTTTTGCTTATATTTTTTAAATGGGTGGTTGGTTAGAGGATTCCTACTTTCCATTACTCTATAGTCAAGGAGAAATGTTTTGCTAAGATTTGCACAGTCGCCTTTTCCTTGAAAGTAAAGAGACAAGATGGTGATGCAGCCAATGGTAAATTTTAGCTCATGACCCAACGAATCAAGGCACTGATGCTAATAACTGTGCTGCTCCAATGAAAGAAGCTCAAAAAAGATTCAACATGACTAGACTAGAAGCAATTATTTCTCTATCCTCTCTTTAAGAGGTAATAGAAAAAAATGCAAATGCTAAAAACTAATTGATATTATAATAACAATGGTTTTACTAACCGTAATTTTGAAAAATCAGTCTTCATTTTATTTGTATATATGCTTTCCCCTATTTTATCATTGGAAAGAGACAAAATACATTCTAGGGGCAAACCAATCAATAAACAAACGGTCCCTAATCAGCTGAAGAACTGGCAGAATGACATTCCATTATCCTGTCAGGCATATTGCAGTCAAAAGCATGAAGCCACAAAGGACAGAACTGCAGCTACTACTTCTTGCAAAGATACAGAAACCTTGTTTACTTTGCCAATTGTTCAAACATATGATCCCACGTCATTTTTCTTCATTAAGTAGTGCAAGTACGCAGACAGTACAAACTCATAGTCACACATTTCTGTGTCATTTTATTCCACAACATGGTGTAATTTTGTCTTTTGGGTGGGTAGCTTTCCTGCTGTGATGGCATTGTAACACTTTAGCTCAGTGACGCTGATTCTCAGTAGACACTGCTGTCAGAGGATCAGAGACTTCCACATGTACAAGTGAAATTAACTTCTTTAGTCTGACATTTTCTACAATCAATACTCACGGGCTCTTGTCTCTGGGATCAAAATTCATAAATCAAAGCAGAAAGCATGAAATAAGGTATTTGATAAATCCATTAAGTAAGGTGGAAGTTTTGTTCCAATGTACTGTTTAATGTCTTAAAGACACATGCAGAAAAAAACCTGCTAAACTGTAGTTCTTCTCTATTACTTACCTAATGCATATACCAACCACTACCAAGTGAATCCATTCAGTGGACAGGCTATGGAAGCTGACATACAAATCAAAAGATACTAAATTATCTACCTTATAGGTTTCATCATCTTTATTATAATTTAATTACATAAATAGATTTGCATTCTTTAAACTTTTTCAAAGTTCATTTGAAACTTATCCATAAAAGAAAATCACTTCTCTTTCTAATTACAGCTATTGGCAATAACATCATGATTTGTTTTTAGTAAAATCTAGTAGATCTGGATTTTAATTCTATTTTCAGATTAAGTTCCAAAAAAAACAGTTATTCCAATATCTTAATTTAAATCTCTTTACCTCCACATGTATATCGCAGGAGAACTACTGTATAGTGTGTATGAAGTTATTTAAATTAAAGAACATAGGGCAGCCAGTATGATTAGTACTTTCGATCTCCCAATATCATTTCTATGAGAGTAGCAGCATGAGGAAAACTGCTTCGGCCAAGCTTCCTAGTGCTTCAGCAATATCTTTAATACAGAAGGCCCAGGCAGATACAGATTGTATCTGCTGTAGTTCCTTACACTAAACAATATTGGGAGGTGGGAATAATTATTCCTACCTCCTTACCATTTGAAACTTATCCATAAAAAAAATACTTCTCTTTCTAATTACAGCTAGGCAATAACATCAATGATTGGTTTTTAGTAAAATCTAGTAGATCTGGAGTTTAATTCTATTTTCAGATTAAGTTCCAATAAAAAAACAGTTATTCCAATAATCTTAATTTAAATCTCTTTACCTTCACATGTATATCGCAGGAGAACTACTGTATAGTGTGTATGAAGTTATTTAAATTAAAAGAACATAGGGCAGGCAGGTATGATTAGTACTTTCGATCTCCCATATTCATTTCTATGAGGAGTAGCAGCATGAGGAAAACTGCTTCGACAAGCTTCCTAAGTGCTTCAGCAATATCTTTAATACAGGAAGGCCCGGCAGATACAGATTGTATCTGCTGTAGTTCCTTAATAAACATTATTGGGAGTGGGAATAATTATTCCTACCTCCTTACCATTCTTTTCGATTGTCCAAAAGTGTCCTATAATGTTTTCCCCAAAGTTGACAACTACATTCATAGGATGTGGACTGGATTTCATGTGCATCAGCACTTAAGTGATCTACTTGGGGTTAAAGTGTAAATACACAATATGATTTCTTCGTTGCAATTTTGGTGTATATTATGCACTGTCTTGACCCTCCAGTTATCCTTTTAATTGATACTGAAACACTGTTAAACTAGAGTACAGTCAAATTAGTACAGAATAGTAGTATTCATTGAGCATAGTACTTGCTGACTGGTAAACAATGTAGTTGATGTTTCCAGAGAGTATAATTTGCAGTAACTCCAGTAGCAGCAACATAAAAGAAACAAAACATAATATTCTAAAGGTTCATACTCATCTGCGATCTTCACCCCCGCCGACCCCCGCCCAACCCTGAGCCCAACGAACACCCTCGCCAAACGGGTGAAACGGCCGATAGTCACACGTGTGTAAGTGCTTGGTTGGGGGTCATTCGGGTGAAGATCGCCAGGTGTGTATGAACCTTTAGACTCCAATGAATGTGGTACCACTGCTGCCACCCAAAAGCATGCAAAAAAAACATAGGGAGGCAAGAAATTACCTTAATCTATACATTTATTGGGAGACAGTGCCCTACATGTTTTGAAAAACAAATAAAAATTATTATTATCTCGGGAGTAGTTTGTACTGTTTGTATCTAAAACATTGTAGTGCAATAAATGTATTGATTAAGGTATTTTCCTGCCTCCCCTACATTTAAAAAAAAAAAATTGTCTGGCACTTCTGTGGATTTTTTTCCCTTTTTGTAAACTGCGATAACCATTTGCCGACTGATAATTAACCAAATCATTAAATGAATGTGGGTTGATTATATGCATCTATGTTCATAAACACCAGACCCCTAAAAAAAACCTTGGAGAGGCTAGAGAACCTAAAGTTTTTTTTTTTTTGTGTGTGTGCATGCACGTAAAAGATATTGCAATGGAACATAAAGTTACATAGCTAAACCCTTTGTGTTTATTATAAAGCAGCAAATAACTATATTTTATACAGATGATAAGAGGGTTTTTTACAGTTCATCCCATGAACGATAGGATTAGGCATGAATAAAACTCTGTAAAAGTTAATTAAGTTGGAAAGACAGTCTACTAAATTCATTCCTTGCAAATGCATCTATAAGATGACCCAGATGGAGGTAACAAAGTCTCCCAGTAGATCAGATGCCAATTCACTCTTACAGGACTAAAATACAAATTGAGATTTTATGCACCTGATTTATTACTACTGATTCTAGTCAGTGCTCATAACTAAAAATTCATTCCATTTTAGCAATAATGAATCCTTCTCTCCTACCCATCTATGTTAGATTGTAACATGCTATGCTTTTCTGTACTTTCAGTATAATAGCCCATAGCCCTTCAATTATTCTTAGCCATATGAGAAAATGTAAGCATCTGGACTAGCAAACACACAGTCCTAGGCTTACCTATGGTCTCCACTGGAGAGAACAATTATTGGGGGGGGGGGTAGTTTACATTTCCTGCTGGTCCACAGTGTCACAAGTTTCCTGAAGACCTGGTTCTAGTCTGTACGCATGCACAAATAAAGTTTTTCAAGGGTAGAGCTATGAAATAAATCCTTAAATTCTCTTTGTCTGGATTAAGTGTGGACTAAAGTTTTCCTGCTGTGGTGGCTTTGCACAGTTTGATACTTTTTACCAAGTCTATGTAAAATTAGCATGGCTTCAGAGAATATTTTTTTTCCTTGCTAGAGATAACTTTTGTAATAGGTGAGATATACAAAAAATAGAATTGCATATATTTTATCCAACTTTTACAACTATATAACTTTTATTGTATGGTGCTGTATCAAAAGCCTTTGCAAAATCTAAGATATTTTTTTATGATATTCCAGTAAAATGCTCCTCCCCTTAACTTAAAAAGGAACTTTATTTGACTAGATCTTTCCTTAAAAAAAACAAAAAAACCAGCTGATTACTATTTAAGGATTATTCTCCAAACATAATCCCCAATATGATCTTGCTATAATATGATCCCCTACAATTATAATTCACCATGCTGTGGCTATGTATCATTTTGAATATATATTAAAAAGCTTTCTTTCAATCGCCATCACTTATAAAGAAAATGAAGATTAAAATAATGACCTGTTTTAAACTGGGCTAAGCACTTTTAGGTATGTGGTTGTAATCCTTAAACTGTGATGATATTAATAAGTAAAGCATTGTGCGCATATGGTACACAGCATTCCAAACCCTTTTTTTCTAACCAGAATTATATCCACAGCACCATATTCTGACATTTATGTGAAAATAAAGAAACCAAGCCTAAATAGAGGTGGGGGGGGTTCGACACCAACTGTCTGCCATGTACAATGCTGTTTTAACACCTTACTCTGGGCGTTCCTATAACACCTCTTAGCCACTATCCAATCACGCCCTTAACACCTGGCTGTAATATGCTAATTGGAATTTTCCAGGGTACATAATTGCCACAGATTCTTGTACAAGTCATTCTGAATTGAGAAAGCCAGCCGGATGACTAGCGAAACGTCTTCAAGAACTAAACTTCAAGTCCAGTTGTTGATCTAATTGAATACAACAGATACAGTTTACTAAAGCGTTTAAAATATATACATAAGATACATATACATTACAAAGGCATTTCCTATTTACAACAGCGTGCCTTAGCCTTTAAGAAACAGGGATCCATAGGTCCTTAATGGTTAGTTGGATATAATATCAACAGACCAAATGGCATCTACTTTATATCAAAAATAGGCTTATAAGGATCCTACTAGTGACCAGCTATTGGATGCATACAAATTTTATATATCATATAAAATCATATTTCATATAAAGCATATTCAGTTAACCCTATAAGAATATTGGGCTGTCTAGACAACATAAAGACCATATTTTATATATAAGATAGGCGCACTCAAGGGATTGAATCAAAACTGATTTATTTTGCATTTCGGTCCTGGACTATGGACCTTTACCCAGTTTCATGCATCCCTTGGTAAAGGTCACTAGTCCAGGGCCGAAACGTTGTTGCACTATATGTTTGTAGCACAAAATAATCAGTTTTCATTCAATCCCTGAGTGCACCTATCTTAGTGTAATCTTATGTAGCACCAGGGTAATACTATGGAAGCTCAAGAAAGGAGTGTGCTCTACTGGTATAATAATATATAATATTATATATATATATATATATATATATATTATACAATACAAGGATTGTATTAACTGGGGTTACCTCGACGTGGTTGGAAGGCTTTTCATTCATGTGATCACAGTAATGTATACCGAAACCCCTTATTTATGTAGCGCAGTGTGCAGATAATATGATATGCATGGGGCCTAGGAATGTGCATTGATTATCTTTTCTATGTTTGTATATATATATATATATATATATATATATATATATATATATATATATATACATATATATAAATGTCTTGGTTGTGTACTGGATTCATCCTTATTTTTTACATTAGTTTGTAACTTAACAAAAAGGATAACCTTGAAAGTGTTCCCTAGGTTAATGATGATAATAAAAGCAATGTGAATTGAATTTGTTTCAATAGCTGTATTTAATATAAATAATTTAACATAATAAAATTCTTCTTTGCATGCGCAGGCTTTAAGGCTGGGTACACATGGAGGGACTATTTGTCCTGACCGAGCGCGCTCGATTGCTCCATCGGTCGCAGCAAATTCAAATGCGCGCCAAATTTGCGAACGATCGACACGTGCTGTCCAATAGGGAGCCGCACGATCGAACAGGATTTTCCGACATGTCCAATAGTCCGTTTGTCCAATCCGAACGAATGGACAATCGAGGTCGTGGCCAGCCGACCCACACCAGGAGATATTTTCGGGCCGACTGACCGAAAGTGCTGTGAATTGGTCGGTCGGCCGAAAATATTTTCTGGTGTATACCCAGCCTAAAGGAGTCTGTGTCAGAATATGGTGCTGTGGATATAATTCTGGTTAGAAAAAAAGGGTTTGGAATGCTGTACCATATTGCGCACAATGCTTTACTTAATTAATATCATCACGTTTAGGATTATACAACCACATATCCTAAAGTGCTTAGCCCAGTTTAAAACAGGTCATTATTTTAATCTTCATTTTCTTTATAAGTGATGGCGATTGAAAGAAAGAAGCCTTTAATCCTAATATTTCAAAATGATACATAGCCACAGCATGGTATTATATATTTGTAGGGGATCATATTATGCAAGATCATATTGGGGATTATGTTTGGAGATATCTATAAATAGTAATCAGCTGGTTTTTTTGTTTTTTTTAAGGAAAGATCTAGTCAAATAAAGTTCCTTTTTAGTTAAGGGGAGAGAGCATTTTACTGGAATATCATAAAAAAATATCTTAGATTTGCAAAGGCTTTTGATACAGCACCATACAATAAAAGTTATATAGTTGTAAAAGTTGGATAAAATATATGCATCTTCTATTTTTTGTATATCTCCACATTACAAAAGTTTATCTCTAGCAAGGAAAAAAATATTCTCTGAAGCCATGATAATTTACATAGACTTGGTAAAAAGTATCAAACTGTGCAAAGCCACCACAGCAGGAAAAACTTTAGTCCACACTTAATCCAGACAAAGAGAATTTAAGGATTTATTTCATAGCTCTACCCTTGAAAAACTTTATTTGTGCATGCGTACAGACAGAACCAGGTCTCAGGAAACTTGTGACACTGTGGACCAGCAGGAAATGTAAACTACCCCCCCCCCCAATAATTGTTCTCTCCAGTGGAGACCATAGGTAAGTAGGAATGTGTGTTTGCTAGTCCAGATGCTTACATTTTCATATGGCTAAGATATAATGAAGGGCTATGGGCTTATACTGAAAGTACAGAAAAAGCATAGCATGTTACAACTAACATAGATGGGTAGGAGAGAAGGATTCATTATTGCTAAAATGGAATGAATTTTTAGTTATGAGCACTGACTAGAACAGTAGTAATAAATCAGGTGCATAAAATCTCAATTTGTATTTTAGTCCTGTAAGAGTGAATTGGCATCTGATACTGGGAGACTTGTTACCTCCATCTGGGTCATATTATAGATGCATTTGCAAGGATGAATTTAGTAGACTGTCTTTCCAACTTAATTAACTTTTACAGAGTTTATTATGCCTAATCCTATCGTTCATGGGATGAACTGTAAAAAACCTCTTATATCTGTATAAAATATAGTTATTTGCTGCTTTATAATAAACACAAAGGGGTTTAGCTATGTAACTTTATTGTTCCATTGCAATATCTTTTACGTGCATGCACACACACAAAAAAAAAACACTTTTAGGTTCTCTAGCCTCTCCAAGGTTTTTTTTAGGGGTCTGGTGTTATGAACATAGATGCATATTCAAATTCCACATTCATTATGATTTGGTTAATATCAGTCGGCAAATGGTGTATCGCAGTTTACAAAAAGGGAAAAAAAACCACAGAAGTGCCAGACAATTTTTTTTTTTAAATGTAGGGGAGGCAGGAAAATACCTTAATCAATACATTTATTGCACTACAATGTTTTAGATACAAACAGTACAAACTACTCCCGAGATAATAATAATTTTTATTTTTTGTTTTCAAAACATGTAGGGCACTGTCTCCCAATAAATGTATAGATTAAGGTAATTTCTTGCCTCCCCTATGTTTTTTTTGCATTGCTTTTGTGGTGGCAGCAGTGGTACCACATTCATTGGAGTCTAAAGGTTCATACACACCTGGCGATCTTCACCCGAATGACCCCCAACCAAGCACTTACACACGTGTGACTATCGGCCGTTTCACCCGTTTGGCGAGGGTGTTCGTTGGGCTCAGGGTTGGGCGGGGGGCGGCGGGGGTGAAGATCGCAGAGAGTATGAACCTTTAGAATATTATGTTTGTTTCTTTTATGTTTGCTGCTACTGGAGTTACTGCAAATTATACTCTCTGGAAACATCAATACATTGTTTACCAGTCAGCAAGTACTATGCTCAATGAATACTACTATTCTGTACTAATTTGTACTGTACTCTAGTTTAACAGTTTTCAGTATCAATTAAAAGGATAACTGGAGGGTCAAGACAGTGCATAATTATACACCAAAATTGCAGCAACGAAGAAATCATATTGTGTATTTACACTTTAACCCAAGTAGATCACTTAAGTGCTGATGCACATGAAATCCAGTCCAAATCATGAATGTAGTTGTCAACTTTGTGGGAAAACATTATAGGACACTTTTGGACAATCGAAAAGAATGGTAAGGAGGTAGGATAATTATTCCCACCTCCCAATATGTTTAGTTAAGGAACACAGCAGATACAATCGTATCTGCCTGGGCCTTCCTGTATTAAAGATATTGCTGAAGCACTTAGGAAGCTGTGGTCGAAGCAGTGTTTCCTCATGCTGCTACTCCTCATAGAAATGATATTGGGAGATCGAAAGTACTAATCATACCTGCCTGCCCTATGTCTTTTAATTTAAATAACTTCATACACAATATACAGTAGTTCTCCTGCGATATACATGTGAAGGTTAAGAGATTTAAATTAAGATTATTGGAATAACTGTTTTTTTATTGGAACTTAATCTGAAAATAGAATTAAACTCCAGATCTACTAGATTTTACTAAAAACAAATCATTGATGTTATTGCCAATAGCTGTAATTAGAAAGAGAAGTATTTTCTTTTATGGATAAGTTTCAAATGGTAAGGAGGTAGGATAATTATTCCCACCTCCCAATATTGTTTAGTTAAGGAACTACAGCAGATACAATCTGTATCTGCCTGGGCTTCCTGTATTAAAGATATGCTGAAGCACTTAGGAAGCTTGGCCGAAGCAGTTTTCTCTCATGCTGCTATCTCATAGAAATGATATTGGGAGATCGAAAGTACTAATCATACCTGCCTGCCTATGTTCTTTTAATTTAAATAACTTCATACACACTATACAGTAGTTCTCCTGCGATATACATGTGGAGGTAAAGAGATTTAAATTAAGTATGGAATAACTGTTTTTTATTGGAACTTAATCTGAAAATAGAATTAAACTCCAGATCTACTAGATTTTACTAAAAACAAATCATGATGTTATTGCAATAGCTGTAATTAGAAAGAGAAGTATTTTCTTTTATGGATAAGTTTCAAATGAACTTTGAAATAAAGTTAAAGAATGCAAATCTATTTATGTAATTAAATTATAATAAAAGGATGAAACCTATAAGGTAGATAATTTAGTATACTTTTGATTGTATGTCAGCTTCCATAGCCTGTCCACTGAATGGAATTCACTTTGGTAGTGGTTGGTATGCATTAGGTAAGTAATAGAGAAGAACTACAGTTTAGCAGGTTTTTTTCTGCATGTGTCTTTTAGACATTAAACAGTACATTGGAACAAAACTTCCACCTTACTTAATGGATTATCAAATACTTTTTCATGCTTTCTGCTTTGATTTATGAATTTTGATCCCAGAGACAAGAGCCCTGTGAGTATTGATTGTAGAAAATGTCAGACTAAAAGAAGTTAATTTCACTTGTACATGTGGAAGTCTCTGATCCTCTGACAGCAGTGTCTATGAGAATCAGCTGTCACTGAGCTAAATGTTACAATGCCATCACAGCAGGAAGCTACCCACCCAAAAGACAAAATTACACCATGTGTGGAATAAAATGACACAGAAATGTGTGACTATGAGTTTGTACTGTCTGCGTACTTGCACTACTTAATGAAGAAACATGACGTGGATCATAGTTTGAACCATTGCAAAAGTAAACAAGGTTTGTTCTTTGCAAGAAGTAGCTGCAGTTCTGTCCTTTGTGGCTTCATGCTTTTGACTGCAATATGCCGACAGGATAATGGAATGTCTTCTGCCAGTTCAGCTGATTAGGGACAGTTTTTATTGATGGTTTTGCCTCTAGAATGTATATTGTCTCTTTCCAATGATAAAATAGGGGAAAGCATATATACAAAATAAACTGAAGACTGATTTTTCAAAATTTCGGTTAGTAAAACCATTGTTATTATAATATCAATTTAGTTTTTAGCATTTGCATTTTTTTCTTTATTACCTCTTAAAGAGAGGATAGAGAAATAATTGCTTCTAGTCTAGTCATGTTGAATCTTTTTTGAGCTTCTTTTCATTTGGAGCAGCACAGTTATTAGCATCAGTGCCTTGATTCGTTGGGTCATGAGCTAAAATTTACCATTGGCTGCATCACCATCTTGGTCTCTTTACTTTCAAGGAAAAGGCGACGTGCAAATCTTAGCAAAACATTTCTCTGACTATAGAGTAATGGAAAGTAGGAATCCTCTACCTACAACACACCCTTTAAAAAATAAGCAAAAGTTATTAAGGATCGCCTTAATGCTTAAAATTTTAAGGATGCAACTATAGCTGGCAGCAAAGAACACCCCTGCCTTGGGTATTTTAGTTCCCTCAACAATCCTAAAGACATTCAAATACTACATATAAAGATTTGTGTGCATATTTAAATGATATTTTTTATAAACTGCATAATTAGTCTTAAAACATTATAACTGTTGTATTCAATTAGATCAACTGGACTTGAAATGTAGTTCTGAAGACGTTTCGCTAGTCATCCGACTGGCTTTCTCAATTCAGAATGACTTGTACAAGAATCTGTGGCAATTATGTACCCTGGAAAATTCCAATTAGCATATTACAGCCAGGTGTTAAGGGTGTGGATTGGATAGTGGCTAAGAGGTGTTATAGGAACGCCCAGAGTAAGGTGTTAAAACAGCATTGTAAATGGCAGACAGTTGGTGTCGAACCCCCCCACTCTATTTAGGCTTGGTGTTCTTTATTTTTCACATAAATGGCTCTCTTACACCTCTCTTGAACCAGTCACGTTCCTTCGCCAATATGTAACATTACAATCTTCAAAGGTATGTCCTTTATCCTTAAGATGCAGGTACATGGCTGAGTCTGACCGAGGAATTGGTTCTGTGGCTGCATAGTTGATGCAGTTGCTGTTTGGTCTCCCCCAATACAAATCAGGCATTCTTCACTGCACTGCACTGCAATATATGATGGCGCTTATCTTGTGTTTTGGTATTGGGTCTTTCGGATGTACCATTGCTGCCTCAATGTGTGTTCGGTTTAAAGCAGACAGGGATCGATGTTTTTTGAAAATTCTTCTTAATTTCTCGGAGACCCTCGCTTACAATTGGGACAATGTTCTTCTCTGTCTTGCTTCCCCTTCACTGTTGATATTCGTGTTCTTTTTTTTCATTTTATTCTTTTGACAAAGGCCCAGTCTGGATATCCACGTTTTAAGGGCTCCTCTGAGATGTTTCATTTTTAGCCTTCGCCTCTGCTTAGTGGGGATGTTCTCGGCTCTGTGTTGCAGGGTTCTGATGATACCCAGCTTGTGATCTAAAGGGTGGTGGGAGTCAAACATCAAATACTGATCTGTTGTTGTTGGTTTCTGTAAACCTCTACTTCCAGTTTACCATTTTCCTTAACATGAACGTCTTCAAGAACTACATTTCAAGTCCAGTTGATCTAATTGAATACAACAGATATACCATGACCTGGATGAATGAGAACCTCACAAGCATAATCTTAAAAATTACTTACTGCTGCCATTGAAGGGGAATATTAAAGGACATGTCAACCTGAGTCAAGGAAAACATTGTCAACTGAGTCAACTGTAATGTACTCAGGCCCTTCAATCTGAGTGTGTCCAATTCAACTCATATTGAGGGTACCAAAGACAATGCTGCACTCAGCCACGCCTTGGTGCCACTGTTCCTCATGGTGCAAGCCCTCAGATGTCCAGTAGAGATAGCTGAAAATTCCGAAGTTTCTGGTAATTCCGAACTATAGAACTTTTGTAAAATCAAACCCATTAGGACCTGTTGTAATTAGAAAGAGAAGTATTTTCTTTTATGGATAAGTTTCAAATGAACTTTGAAATAAAGTTTAAAGAATGCAAATCTATTTATGTAATTAAATTATAATAAAAGGATGAAACCTATAAGGTAGATAATTTAGTATACTTTTGATTGTATGTCAGCTTCCATAGCCTGTCCACTGAATGGAATTCACTTTGGTAGTGGTTGGTATATGCATTAGGTAAGTAATAGAGAAGAACTACAGTTTAGCAGGTTTTTTTCTGCATGTGTCTTTATAGACATTAAACAGTACATTGGAACAAAACTTCCACCTTACTTAATGGATTTATCAAATACCTTATTTCATGCTTTCTGCTTTTGATTTATGAATTTTGATCCCAGAGACAAGAGCCCTGTGAGTATTGATTGTAGAAAATGTCAGACTAAAAGAAGTTAATTTCACTTGTACATGTGGAAGTCTCTGATCCTCTGACAGCAGTGTCTACTGAGAATCAGCTGTCACTGAGCTAAAGTGTTACAATGCCATCACAGCAGGAAAGCTACCCACCCAAAAGACAAAATTACACCATGTTGTGGAATAAAATGACACAGAAATGTGTGACTATGAGTTTGTACTGTCTGCGTACTTGCACTACTTAATGAAGAAACATGACGTGGATCATATGTTTGAACAATTGGCAAAGTAAACAAGGTTTCTGTATCTTTGCAAGAAGTAGCTGCAGTTCTGTCCTTTGTGGCTTCATGCTTTTGACTGCAATATGCCTGACAGGATAATGGAATGTCATTCTGCCAGTTCTTCAGCTGATTAGGGACAGTTTGTTTATTGATTGGTTTGCCTCTAGAATGTATTATTGTCTCTTTCCAATGATAAAATAGGGGAAAGCATATATACAAATAAACTGAAGACTGATTTTTCAAAATTACGGTTAGTAAAACCATTGTTATTATAATATCAATTTAGTTTTTAGCATTTGCATTTTTTTCTTTATTTACCTCTTAAAGAGAGGATAGAGAAATAATTGCTTCTAGTCTAGTCATGTTGAATCTTTTTTGAGCTTCTTTTCATTTGGAGCAGCACAGTTATTAGCATCAGTGCCTTGATTCGTTGGGTCATGAGCTAAAATTTACCATTGGCTGCATCACCATCTTGTTCTCTTACTTTCAAGGAAAAGGCGACTGTGCAAATCTTAGCAAAACATTTCTCCTTGACTATAGAGTAATGGAAAGTAGGAATCCTCTAACCAACCACCCATTTAAAAATATAAAGCAAAAAGTTATTTAAGGATGCGCTTAATGCTTAAAATATTTAAGGATGCAACTAATAGCTGGCAGCAAAGAACACCCCTGCCTCTGGGTATTTTAGTTTCCCTTCAACAATCCTAAAGACATTCAAATACTTTACATATAAAGATTGTGTGTGCATTATTTAAATGATATTTTTTATAAACTGCATAATTAGTCTTAAAACATTATATCTGTTGTATTCAATTAGATCAACTGGACTTGAAATGTAGTTCTTGAAGACGTTTCGCTAGTCATCCGACTGGCTTTCTCAATTCAGAATGACTTGTACAAGAATCTGTGGCAATTATGTACCCTGGAAAATTCCAATTAGCATATTACAGCCAGGTGTTAAGGGTGTGATTGGATAGTGGCTAAGAGGTGTTATAGGAACGCCCAGAGTAAGGTGTTAAAACAGCATTGTAACATGGCAGACAGTTGGTGTCGAACCCCCCCCACCTCTATTTAGGCTTGGTTTCTTTTATTTTCACATAAATGGCCTCCTTACACCTCTCTTGAACCAGTCACGTTCCTTCGCCAGTATGTAACATTACAATCTTCAAAGGTATGTCCTTTATCCTTAAGATGCAGGTACATGGCTGAGTCCTGACCCGAGGAATTGGCTCTTCTGTGCTGGGCCATACGTTGATGCAGTTGCTGTTTGGTCTCCCCCACATACAAATCAGAGCATTCTTCACTGCACTGCACTGCATATATGATGTCGCTTATCTTGTGTTTTGTATTGGGTCTTTCGGATGTACCAATTGCTGCCTCAATGTGTTGTTCGGTTTAAAGCAGACAGGGATACGATGTTTTTTGAAAATTCTTCTTAATTTCTCGGACCCCTGCTACATATGGGATGACCATGTTCTTCCTCTGTCTTGCTTTTCCCCTTCACTGTTGATATTCGTGTTCTTTCTTTCCTTCTACTTCTTTTGACAAGGCCCAGTCTGGATATCCACAAGTTTTAAGGGCTCCTCTGAGATGTTTCATTTCTTTAGCCTTCGCCTCTGTGCTAGTGGGGATGTTCTCGGCTCTGTGTTGCAGGGTTCTGATGATACCCAGCTTGTGATCTAAAGGGTGGTGGGAGTCAAACATCAAATACTGATCTGTGTGTGTTGGTTTTCTGTAAACCTCTACTTCCAGTTTACCATTTTCCTTAACATGAACGTCTTCAAGAACTACATTTCAAGTCCAGTTGATCTAATTGAATACAACAGATATACCATGACCTGGATGAATGAGAACCTTCACAAGCATAATCTTAAAACATTACTTACTGCTGCCATTGAAGGGGAATATTAAAGGACATGTCAACCTGAGTCAAGGAAAGACATTGTCAACCTGAGTCAACTGTAATGTACTCAGGCCCTTCAATCTGAGTGTGTCCAATTCATACTCATATTGAGGTTACCAAAGACAATGCTGCACTCAGCACGCCTTGGTGCCACTGTTCCCTCATGGTGCAAGCCCTCAGATGTCCAGTAGAGATAGCTGAACTTCCTGAAGTTCTGTTAATTTCCGAACTATAGAACTTTTGTAAAATCAAACCCATAAAGGACCTGTAAACCCCCTTAAGCCCCCAAAATAACTATGTCCCATTCGTTTCTATTATCACAGGGAGGTGAGAACGCTTATTCTCACCTCCCTGTGAATAATAGGACGATCGGGGGACCTGGAACTTACCTTACACGCCGCTCCACTCGCAGCCGCTCCTGCACGGAAAGCCGCTCTGTCCCGACCACGCGCCCTATCTTATGCGCATGGCGCCAATTCAAAAATAGGGCGCGCGATCGGGACAGAACAGCTGTTCGTGTGCAGGAGCGGCTGCGAGTGGAGCGGCAGGTAAGGTAAGTTCCAGGTCCCCCGATCGTCCTATTATCACAGGGAGGTGAGATAAGCGTTCTCACTCCCTGTGAATAATAGAAACGAATGGGCATAGTTAATTTTCGGGGTTTAGTGTTCCTTTAAAGTCAATCAGAGAAAATAGTTTGAAAAGTTTGGATTAAATACACTGAATATAGCAATGGTAACTTATTGTAGATGGCTCTGGAACCTGGGAAATGGTCTGGGGAACATGTCCATATCACCAAAAACTTGTGTAAAACGCTACCTTCCCCCACGATCAGGCTATTGTTGGGTTTCACTGCTACATTCAAGGGTTACTGAATCTGAACGATACATTCAAGGGTTACCAAAATCGAACAATACATTTGAGTGTTACCGCTAAAACTAAACCTCGAGGGATATTGCCAAAACACTGCATTAGAGGGTTATCACCGAAAATGTACATAAAGGGTTATAGCCACAATTGAGGTTAGCGAACAGTACGCAAATTCAATAATTATCGAATTTGTGGAAATTGGCGAAAAATAAGTCCGCAATTTCAAAAAGCCAAACCGGCTTGTAGTTCAGAAAGTTCTGGCTACATCTCAAGCATGTAAATAAAAGGAATAGGAAGACACACCACACCTGCTTGTTGTCAAAAGGCCCTTAACCCTTTATTAGAAACTAACATAAAAAAAAGTTTCAGGGGCATTTCTCTACCTTCATTTCCTTCACAATGCTGGATTGTTTATTACTACAATTAATGAAGTGATTATCCGTCTGTATTATTTATTTGGTTAAAATAATGTATAGTAGAAAGGAAAATAGGGTAAAGTAGAATAAACTAAGCAGTTTTTTTCTTCTAGAGAGATAGATTGTATAATTATATAGACAATAAAGAAAGTGCAATTGTGAAAGCTTGCTTGTCCACATTAAGTATTCAATTCTTGTCATACAAAAGGACCTTTTTGTCCTTTGAGAAAGCTTAAGACCTGACAATTTCATATTATTTTATGTTCTTTCATATTCTCACTCTATTGGATTGTGACTGTTCTACTGTTCTACTCACGCAGTGACTGACAGCTACCTCTTTGCTGCAATTGCAAGCATGAATAGCTCCACTAACGTTAAAGATAGGACAGATAATCATGCTCTTTGTGCAAAAAGCGAGTGGTAAGCATAATCTTAAAGGGCATGTCCACCCCCAAAATTAATTTGTTCTACAAGTAATCATCCCCCAACTCTGAGACCATAACATTTATTCTACATGCAGTTTTTCAGCCTGATGTTTGTTTCCTGTACAACAGCTTTTCCTGGAAGACCCATTAGTCATAATTTACAGAGGATGACATGTACAATGGTTAGAGGGTCTTCCCGGGGATACCTCCTCTAAACTAATGCCACTTTCAGAGAGGCAAATGGAAAGGGTGACAGACATCAGGCTGAATATATTCTAGTAGAAGCACTTGAAAGGAGTGTAAGTATTGCAGTCTCAGGGTTTGGTGTGTGCACAATGTTATGTTATTTTCTGTAGTCCCGTATTGACAAAATATATTGAACTATGCAAGAATGGAATTATTGGTCTTTGCCTTACTGAAGCAACAATTTGACCAGGTATTTTCATAATTACTGAAAATAATAATCCTTTTGTCAAACTAAAAAAGGTGCCCAGACAATCAGGAAGGTTAATTCTGAGTTATATTTTAAATTTAAAATAAAAATTTCTAGGTCTCTACTAGGGATGGACTAGAACTCGAACTCGAGCCGAGTTCGAGCCGAACTTTATCAGTTCTAACGGATTCGGACTTCTCGAACTATCCCCAGACCCGGATTTTTCGGACTTTCGATGTTTCCGACATTCGCTAACTCTAGAATGTAGTTCGGTGTACTGCAGTGGCTGGATAGTGTAGAGGTTAAGGTGCTGCCTTTGACGTGGGGAGACCAGGGTTCGAATCTTGGCTAGGTCAGCTATATAAATGTTTGGATTTTATAATACCCTAGTAATATAATAACCTATAATAACCTAGTAATATAATATTGTTATCATATAACTAGGTTATATGGTTATTATATTACTAGGTTATTATATTATAAGGTTATTACATTACTAGGGTATTATAATAACCATTATAACCTAGTATATAATAACCATATAATAACCTAGTAATATAATAACCATATGATAATCTAGTATATATTTAGTAGGGTATTATATGGTTATAATATTACTAGGGAAATTATAATACCATATAATAACCTAGTAATATTATACCATATAATAATAATTACTATTATTTTTTATAATATTATTATATGGTTATTATATTACTAGTGTATTATAATAATCCAAACATTTGTATAGCTGTCTCTAGCCAGGATTCAAACCCTGGTCTCCCCCACATAGGCAGTGCCTTTAGCCCCAACACTATTCAGCCAATACATTACATGGCTTGATATTTTACTAAGTTATCATATGGTGATTATATGGTTATAATTATAAGTGGCCTGGATTTAATGGGAGCAACAGTGGATATATCCTTAAAAATCACTCAACTACGTAGTTGAGTGATTTTTATAAGAATATTCACCACTGCTGCTCCCCATACCTGTGCCGTCCTCCTTCCACACCTTCCCTGTCAAACCAACCAAAGAAAAAAACACCGATAAAACACACAGACCTTTTACTGTGTAGAAAATCCTTCTGAGTCCTCCATCTGAAATGTATCTCTCACCCGATACCTTTTAAATCCTCTCAGCCATGATTCAATTCAGCCTCGTTCAGTCCGTGCAAGTGAGGTTAACAGAGTGGCTCTTCCAGCTACTGACAAACTTGAGCGGGAGTCAGTACCGGAAGTCAGTAGCTTGAAGAGCCGCTCTGTTTAACCTCACTTGCACGGACTGAACGAGGCAGAAGTTGAATCATGGCTGACAGGATTTAAAAGGTTACCGTGGAGAGATACATTTCAGATGGAGGACTCAGAAGGATTTTCTGCACAGTAAAGGTCTGTGTGTTTTATCAATCTTTTTTCTTCCAGGGTTTGACAGGAAAAGTGCCGGGAAGTGGAGGAAAAATTCCAGAAAAAGACAGTTAAAGTTAAAGTCTGGTATGTATTCCTTTCTATTTATTCATTTATATTTTATTGGGGCGGTTGACAGGGAATATAGCTTGTTTAATTACTTAGGGAAAGGATAACAGCTGGAGAATAGCCATCAAATGACATTTTTTAAACTTATATATATAAGAAATAATACGCCCCTTACAGTGTGATATAAAACTCGGAGTTCCCTGTCCTGTATAAAAGCACTCGACCTTCGGGCTCGTGCTTTTATATGGCCAGGGAACTCCTCGGTGACTTTATATCCTATATCACACTGTAAGGGGCGCATTATCCCTTATATTATTTTACTAGGGTAGTATCTAGGTTATTAGCAAAAGGTACAAAGATTTACTATATATCTAATATATATTATTATATTATTATATTATATATATCTATATATATCTAATAACGTATGCTATAACGGAGATGGTGTGTTCGTTCGTACATTCGATAATCCCGACAATTGCCTGCCTGACTGGTTTTAAGAAGTTTTGGTGACAGCGACGTGTTCCCCAGACCATTTCCCAGGTGCCACAGCCAGTTACAGTAAGTAAGCACAGTTAGTTTTACTGTAATTCCCTCGGACTTTTCGAACTATCTCTCCCCCATAGATTTGAATGGGTCCGGATTCGAACTTTCGAACTTTCGAACTATCTTTGAAGTTCAAAAGTTCGAAAACGGACCAAACTTTATAGTTCGACCATCTCTAGTCCCTACATCAATTTAAATCTGCTCAAACATAAAATACATCTGCTCTCTACCTGCCAATTAATTAAGATGCTTGCTGCATGTTAATGTGTGTTTGCTTTAATATAAAGTCAACATGTTAACCAACCACTGAATCATTCAGAAATAAACAGATAAATTATATTTTCATCAAGAAACTGGTTCTAGGAACAAACTTCAATGTTGAAATTTAACCAACCAAATTTCATTAAGAATCTGATAATATTTATCCAAAAAACCACAATTAGAAAGCTAAAATATTACAGTAATTGATGAAAAATCTTATGGTGACTTTACAAATTATTTTATAGAAATCCAGTCCATCAATTTTCTCTTTGAGATCAGGAAAACCAAAGTCTACATACCTCACGGCTGATCAGTAATTGGTTTGAATCATGTTTCCATGATTCCCTTTAAAATTAACACACGTAAATTCTAATTCTACATATTTATATAAAGTTTGTAACTTTACTTGCAATCAAAAGCAAACAGGCAACGCTTGGCAATCTGAATGTAAAGGATCATTTGCATTTCAACATAAATAGGAGAATTTTGACAATGCAAATATCTCCTGTTTATTTAAGAAAAAAGAACCTATGCAAATAATGTGATATGAAGACACAGGTAGTGGTGTTAGAGAATGGGAAACATTGAAAAATTAAATGTCTATTTTTTTGTACTAGAGGTTTTTTCTCCCAAATAAGGCAGTGTGACTGTGTACCTTTAGCATGTTTGGCTTAATTATCTCTTAATGAGTGCAAGGCCCATTATTGCTGAGAAACATCTTATTTTGTGATGGCATATTACTATGTAATCGGATTGTCTACAATGTCTAGATAGTAATGCTGATCCTTAAAGGACAAATCTGTAAAAGTGCATGTATACAGTGTACCTAGTTACATGTTTATGATCACAAGCTACCTAATACTGGGATATACTCTTTACTACATCCTCCCTTGCGTCACTGACCTTTGCATTCTAGACAGCAAAGGAATTGCATCCTTTGCTGCCTATCTTGTAGTCTGGAAGAAAATCTTTGTTATCTTTGATTTAGCAGAATGATGGCATTTGATGAGACTGAGATATGTGCAACATAAAGGGCATGCACACCCTATAAAAAAAAAGGTGACATGTCAGTTACCTACCCCCAACCCAACTGATATTTTCAGCACTTTATTACATGCTTTACCAACTAGATATTTTAGGATAATCATTGCCTTCATTCTGGCAGAGTTAACTCGCTCCGCTCTCCATGCAGACAATCAATGCTATGACTGCTAACATCACAGCCAATGACTGACTGCTGTTTTACCTGATACCTCCTCTGTACATGCTCAAGCTTATAAAAGCTCAATGAGCAAGGGAGGAGGCAGATACCTTTTCCAGAATGGAAGAAACTTATCATTAAATATCTGGTTACAAATACATAAAATAAACTGGTTAATAGCAATTGGGTTGTAAGCAGATAGCTGACCATTCACCAGGTGAATTTCTTTTTTATGTAACCCATTTCCTGTTAAAGTTTTGTCCAAATTAACAAGAAAATAAATATGATATCTATCCCATACACTAATGAAGGATCATGTATTGGCAATTATCTACTTGGAAAAAAGAGGTTAGTATAGCCTAATTTCCAGTAATTGTAAGGGTCAGTCAAACAATCAGGATAGTTACAGAAAAGATTGAGAAGCTTAAGAGTCTGTCAGGCAGATTTACAGGCAGCCACAACTTTAACTTGTGGATGAAAGCAGCAAAGTTAGCAGTGCATTAACAGCTTGACTCCCTACGGGTAAGTTGCTCACTACCCCCAATATCTGTACCATATGTGCACAGCCACATCCATAGGAAAACAAACTGTGCGGAGGGTAGGCATTGTGGGAAGTGTTGTGAAGTGTTCTTTTATTAAACTCCCACACAAAATTAAAGTAGAAATGTAGGAATCCCTAAGTCTGCCATCCTTACTGATGTTATCTCCACAATTTAGACATTTCAAGCCCTGTTTCTACGGCCTGCTCTCAGCTACTGCACAATTCCCCAGCAGCCAATGAAAATATTAGACTTACATGTCTTTATAGGCATTGTTCTGATTAGAAGAAAAAGCATGATGATTAAAGATGTGATCTGGGTTCAACTCCGACAAGGAACCCCTCGGTTCTGAACTCTATGTTCCGTTTGAAACCGGGTGAATTGTTCAGATTTTGGAGTTTGGTCTGTATTTTTGAGTATTACCAAACATTCAAGTCTATTTTTGGTAACCTGGAAGATAACCTTGAACGTTTAATAACCCTCAAAAATATGATCGAAAACTCTAAAATAGTTCTTATCGTATTTTCGAGGGTGTACCGAATGTTTAAGGTTATTTTCGATAATCTCAAAAATAACCTCAAACATTCAGTAACCCTTGAAAATACGATCGGAAACTCAAAAGAAGTTTCCAATCGTATTTTCGAGGGCTACCAAAAGTTTGAGGGGATTTTTGGAAGGTTTCTAAATAACCTCGAACGTTCAGTAATCCTCAAAAATTGTCCGAACCCTCGAAAATAAGTTCCATTTTCAGATTTTGGGTCTTCATGTTTTCCCGATTTCCTTAAATCTGAAAATGGAAGAAAATTTGAGTTTCAGCCATCTCTATAAGTACATTGTTCAGATTATTAATCTTTAACAGAAGTACTATTAGAAAATGTATGTGTCAGTGGAGGAAGCTAAAGGTTTCTTTGAAAGTGTGACAAGGTAAACAAGTGATGTTAAGGCAAAAAAAATAATAGAGTAAAAAAAAAAATAAGGATTTAATATCAGACATGGCCAGACCTTAATGAACATTAATGAAAAAACTAGAATGACAGATACAGCCAGAAATGCCAGGGCAGTGGTAACTAAATGAACACGTGTTATTTAGCATACATAATAAACTTTGGAATAAAGTACCTAATGCAGAAATATAGGTTTACAATAACCATCCTAAAAACCTGGACAATATTTTTACATTGTAAGAAACAAACAGAACCAGAACAGATAGATAGATGATTATAAAAGGCCAAATCCAAAAAACAATCCTTAGTAATTACTCTGTATGTATGAATTTTAACAATGTCATTTTACATGAAGCAAATCCAATGTCTCTGAACATTCTTTGTAAATCAATTTAACAATTCCAGTTAACCATTTTAAGAACTTTTGCTTCATAAACTATATGTAAATACTTTAACATGCTACCTAAAATGTTAAAAAAAAAAAAAAGCATTTTTCTTTCTGCAGAACCTCATTGTACTTACATGATACCACCGGACCAATACATTATTCACAATCGTGTTATTTCTTGTAAAGAAATCTAAGAATCATTTTCTGCTATTTATACTAGCTTGACATCTTGTGACATCTCCTGGAAATTTGTCAATGTTCCATACACATAAATCTATCATTGTAAGAAAAGTAAATGACATATCTGAAATTGTGTTAAACCTTACATTTTCCTAATCCACTGGGGATTTTTTTGCCATTATGCTTACCTTCGACTTTCATTCTTATCAAAAGAAAACTAGAAAACTGCAAAATTTTGTATTTAATGAAATATTTATTAAATCTATTGCATCAAATGGGTGAATAATTTATCTAAATACTCTACTATGCTCTCATTAACACCTCTCTTGAACCAGTCACGTTCCTTGCCAATATGTTAACATTACAATCTTCAAAGGTATGTCCTTTATCCTTAGATGCAGGTACATGGCTGAGTCTGACCGAGGAATTGGTTCTGTGCTGGGGCATAGTTGATGCAGTTGCTGTTTGGTCTCCCCCAATACAAATCAGAGCATTCTTCACTGCACTGCACTGCAATATATGATGCGCTTATCTTGTGTTTTGGTATGGGTCTTTCGGATGTACCATTGCTGCCTCAATGTGTGTTCGGTTTAAAGCAGACAGGGATCGATGTTTTTTGAAAATTCTTCTTAATTTCTCGGAGACCCTCGCTTACAATTGGGACATGTTCTTCTCTGTCTTGCTTTCCCCTTCACTGTTGATATTCGTGTTCTTTTTTTTCATTTATTCTTTTTGACAAAGGCCCAGTCTGGATATCCACGTTTTAAGGGCTCCTCTGAGATGTTTCATTTTTAGCCTTCGCCTCTGCTTAGTGGGGATGTTCTCGGCTCTGTGTTGCAGGGTTCTGATGATACCCAGCTTGTGATCTAAAGGGTGGTGGGAGTCAAACATCAAATACTGATCTGTTGTGTTGGTTTCTGTAAACCTCTACTTCCAGTTTACCATTTTCCTAACATGAACGTCTTCAAGAACTACATTTCAAGTCCAGTTGATCTAATTGAATACAACAGATATACCATGACCTGGATGAATGAGAACCTCACAAGCATAATCTTAAAAATTACTTACTGCTGCCATTGAAGGGGAATATTAAAGGACATGTCAACCTGAGTCAAGGAAAGACATTGTCAACTGAGTCAACTGTAATGTACTCAGGCCCTTCAATCTGAGTGTGTCCAATTCATACTCATATTGAGGTACCAAAGACAATGCTGCACTCAGCACGCCTTGGTGCCACTGTTCCCTCATGGTGCAAGCCCTCAGATGTCCAGTAGAGATAGCTGAATTCCGAAGTTTCTGGTAATTTCCGAACTATAGAACTTTTGTAAAATCAAACCCATTAGGACCTGTAAAGTCAATCAGAGAAAATAGTTTGAAAAGTTTGGATTAAATACACTGAATATAGCAATGGTAACTTATTGTAGATGGCTCTGGAACCTGGGAAATGGTCTGGGGAACATGTCCATATCACCAAAACTTGTGTAAACGCTACCTTCCCCCACGATCAGGCTATTGTTGGGTTTCCACTTGCTACATTCAAGGGTTACTGAATCTGAACGATACATTCAAGGGTTACCAAAATCGAACAATACATTTGAGTGTTACCGCTAAAACTAAACCTTCGAGGGATATTGCCAAAACACTGCATTAGAGGGTTATCACCGAAAATGTACATTAAAGGGTTATAGCCACAATTGAGGGTTAGCGAACAGTACGCAAATTCAATAATTATCGAATTTGTGGAAATTGGCGAAAAATAAGTCCGCAATTTCAAAAAGCCAAACCGGCTTGTAGTTCAGAAAGTTCTGGCTACATCTCAAGCATGTAAATAAAAGGAATAGGAAGACACACCACACCTGCTTGTTGTCAAAAGGCCCTTAACCCATTTATTAGAAACTAACATAAAAAAAAAGTTTCAGGGGCATTTCTCTACCCTTCATTTTCCTTCACAATGCTGGATTTGTTTATTACTACAATTAATGAAGTGATTATCCGTCTGTATTATTTATTTGGTTAAAATAAATGTATATGTAGAAAGGAAAATAGGGTAAAGTAGAATATAAACTTAAGCAGTTTTTTTCTTCTAGAGAGATAGATTGTATAATTATATAGACAATAAAGAAAGTGCAATTTGTGAAAGCTTGCTTGTCCACATTAAGTATTCAATTCTTGTCATACAAAAGGACCTTTTTGTCCTTTGAGAAAGCTTAAGACCTGACAATTTCATATTATTTTATGTTCTTTCATATTCTCACTCTATTGGATTGTGAGCTGTTCTACTGTTCTACTCACGCAGTGACTGACAGCTACCTCTTTGCTGCAATATGCAAGCATGAATAGCTCCACTAACGTTAAAGATAGGACAGATAATCATGCTCTTTGTGCAAAGAAGCGAGTGGTAAGCATAATCTTTAAAGGGCATGTCCACCCCCAAAATTAAATTTGTTCTACAAGTATATCATCCCCCAACTCTGAGACCATAACATTTATTCTACATGCAGTTTTTCAGCCTGATGTTTGTTTCCTGTACAACAGCTTTTCCTGGAAGACCCATTAGTCATAATTTACAGAGGATGACATGTACAATGGTTAGAGGGTCTTCCCGGGGATACCTCCTCTAAACTAATGCCACTTTCAGAGGAGGCAAATGGAAAGGGTGACAGACATCAGGCTGAATATATTCTAGTAGAAGCACTTGAAAGGAGTGTAAGTATTGCAGTCTCAGGGTTTGGTGTGTGCACAATGTTATGTTATTTTCTGTAGTCCCGTATTGACAAAATATATTGAACTATGCAAGAATGGAATTATTGGTCTTTGCCTTACTGAAGGCAACAATTTGACCAGGTATTTTTCATAATTACTGAAAATAATAATCCTTTTGTCAAACTAAAAAAGGTGCCCAGACAATCAGGAAGGTTAATTCTGAGTTATATTTTAAATTTAAAATAAAAATTTCTAGGTCTCTACTAGGGATGGACTAGAACTCGAACTCGAGCCCGAGTTCGAGCCGAACTTTATCAGTTCTAACGGATTCGGACTTCTCGAACTATCCCCAGACCCGGATTTTTCGGACTTTCGATGTTTCCGACATTCGCTAACTCTAGAATGTAGTTCGGTGTACTGCAGTGGCTGGATAGTGTAGAGGTTAAAGGTGCTGCCTTTGACGTGGGAGACCAGGGTTCGAATCTTGGCTAGGTCAGCTATATAAATGTTTGGATTTTTATAATACCCTAGTAATATAATAACCATATAATAACCTAGTAATATAATATTGTTATCATATAACTAGGTTATATGGTTATTATATTACTAGGTTATTATATTATAAGGTTATTACATTACTAGGGTATTATAATAACCATTATAACCTAGTATTATAATAACCATATAATAACCTAGTAATATAATAACCATATGATAATCTAGTAATATAATATTATGTAGGGTATTATATGGTTATAATATTACTAGGGAATTATAATACCATATAATAACCTAGTAATATTATAACCATATAATATTATATTACTTATTATTTTTTATAAATATTATTATATGGTTATTATATTACTAGTGTATTATAATAATCCAAACATTTGTATAGCTGTCTCTAGCCAGGATTCAAACCCTGGTCTCCCCCACATAGGCAGTGCCTTTAGCCCCAACACTATTCAGCCAATACATTACATGGCTTGATATTTTACTAAGTTATCATATGGTGATTATATGGTTATAATATATAAGTGGCCTGGATTATAATGGGAGCAACAGTGGATTATATCCTTATAAAAATCACTCAACTACGTAGTTGAGTGATTTTTATAAGAATATTCACCACTGCTGCTCCCCATACCTGTGCCGTCCTCCTTCCACACCTTCCCTGTCAAACCAACCAAAGAAAAAAACACCGATAAAACACACAGACCTTTTACTGTGTAGAAAATCCTTCTGAGTCCTCCATCTGAAATGTATCTCTCACCCGATAACCTTTTAAATCCTCTCAGCCATGATTCAATTTCAGCCTCGTTCAGTCCGTGCAAGTGAGGTTAAACAGAGTGGCTCTTCCAGCTACTGACAACTTGAGCGGGAGTCAGTACCGGAAGTCAGTAGCTTGAAGAGCCGCTCTGTTTAACCTCACTTGCACGGACTGAACGAGGCAGAAGTTGAATCATGGCTGACAGGATTTAAAAGGTTACCGGGTGAGAGATACATTTCAGATGGAGGACTCAGAAGGATTTTCTGCACAGTAAAGGTCTGTGTGTTTTATCAATCTTTTTTCTTCCAGGGTTTGACAGGAAAAGTGCCGGGAAGTGGAGGAGAAAATTCCAGAAAAAAGACAGTTAAAGTTAAAGTCTGGTATGTATTCCTTTCTATTTATTCATTTACTAATTTTATTGCAGGGTTGACAGGGAATATAGCTTGTTTAATTACTTAGGGAAAGGATAACAGCTGGAGAATAGCCATCAAATGACATTTTTTAAACTTATATATTATAAGAAATAATACGCCCCATTACAGTGTGATATAAACTCGGAGTTCCCTGTCCTGTATAAAAGCACTCGACCTTCGGGCTCGTGCTTTTATATGGCCAGGGAACTCCTCGGTGACTTTATATCCTTATATCACACTGTAAGGGGCGCATTATCCCTTATATTATTTTACTAGGGTAGTATCTAGGTTATTAGCAAAAGGTACAAAGATTTACTATATATCTAATATATATTATTATATTATTATATTATATATATCTATATATATCTAATAACGTATGCTATAACGGGAAGGATTGTTCGTTCGTACATTCGATAATCCCGACAATTGCCTGCCTGACTGGTTTTAAGAAGTTTTGGTGACAGCGACGTGTTCCCCAGACCATTTCCCAGGTGCCACAGCCAGTTACAGTAAGTAAGCACAGTTAGTTTTACTGTAATTCCCTCGGACTTTTCGAACTATCTCTCCCCCATAGATTTGAATGGGTCCGGATTCGAACTTTCGAACTTTCGAACTATCTTTGAAGTTCAAAAGTTCGAAAACGGACCAAACTTTATATAGTTCGACCATCTCTAGTCCCTACATCAATTTAAATCTGCTCAAACATAAAATACATCTGCTCTCTACCTGCCAATTAATTAAGATGCTTGCTGCATGTTAATGTGTGTTGCTTTAATATAAAGTCAACATGTTAACCAACCACTGAATCATTCAGAAATAAACAGATAAATTATATTTTCATCAAGAAACTGGTTCTAGGAACAAACTTCAATGTTGAAATTTAACCAACCAAATTTCATTAAGAATCTGATAATATTTTATCCAAAAAAAACCACAATTAGAAAGCTAAAATATTACAGTAATTGATGAAAAATCTTATGGTGACTTTACAAATTATTTTATAGAAATCCAGTCCATCAATTTAATCTCTTTGAGATCAGGAAACCAAAGTCTACATACCTCACGGCTGATCAGTAATTGGTTTGAATCATGTTTCCATGATTCCCTTTAAAATTAACACACGTAAATTCTAATTCTACATATTTATATAAAGTTTGTAACCTTTAGCTTGCAATCAAAAGCAAACAGGCAACGCTTGGCAATCTGAATGTAAAGGATCATTTGCATTTCAACATAAATAGGAGAATTTTGACAATGCAAATATCTCCTGTTTATTTAAGAAAAAAAGAACCTATGCAAATAATGTGATATGAAGAACACAGGTAGTGGTGTTAGAGAATGGGAAACATTAGAAAAATTAAATGTCTATTTTTTTTGTACTAGAGGTTTTTTTCTCCCCAAATAAGGCAGTGTGACTGTGTACCTTTAGCATGTTTTGGCTTAATTATCTCTTAATGAGTGCAAGGCCCATTATTGCTGAGAAACATCTTATTTTTGTGATGGCATATTACTATTGTAATCGGATTGTCTACAATGTCTAGATAGTAATGCTGATCCTTAAAGGACAAATCTGTAAAAGTGCATGTAATACAGTGTACCTAGTTACATGTTTATGATCACAAGCTACCTAATACTGGGTAATACTCTTTACTGACATCCTCCCTTGCGTCACTGACCTTTGCATTCTAGACAGCAAAGGAATTGCATCCTTTGCTGCCTATCTTGTGAGTCTGGAAGAAAATCTTTGTTATCTTTGATTTAGCAGAATGATGGCATTTGATGAGACTGAGATAATGTGCAACATAAAGGGCATGCACACCCTATAAAAAAAAAGGTGACATGTCAGTTACCTACCCCCAACCCCAACTGATATTTTCAGCACTTTATTACATGCTTTACCAACTAGATATTTTAGGATAATCATTGCCTTCATTCTGGCAGAGTTAACTCGCTCCGCTCTCCATGCAGACAATCAATGCTATGACTGCTAACATCACAGCCAATGACTGACTGCTGTTTTACCTGATACCTCCTCTGTACATGCTCAAGCTTATAAAAAGCTCAATGAGCAAGGGGAGGAGGCAGATACCTTTTCCAGAATGGAAGAGAACTTATCATTAAATATCTGGTTACAAATACATAAAATAAACTGGTTAATAGCAATTGGGTTTGTAAGCAGATAGCTGACCATTCACCAGGTGAATTTCTTTTTTATGTAACCCATTTCCCTGTTAAAGTTTATGTCCAAATTAACAAGAAAATAAATATGATATCTATCCCATACACTAATGAAGGATCATGTATTGGCAATTATCTACTTGGAAAAAAGAGGTTTAGTATAGCCTAATTTCCAGTAATTGTAAGGGTCAGTCAAACAATCAGGATAGTTACAGAAAAGATTGAGAAGCTTAAGAGTCTGTCAGGCAGATTTACAGGCAGCCACAACTTTAACTTGTGGATGAAAGCAGCAAAGTTAGCAGTGCATTAACAGCTTGACTCCCCTACGGGTAAGTTGCTCACTACCCCCAATATCTGTACCATATGTGCACAGCCACATCCATAGGAAACAAACTGTGCGGAGGGTAGGCATTGTGGGAAGTGTTGTGAAGTGTTCTTTTATATAAACTCCCCACAAAATTAAAGTAGAAATGTAGGAATCCCTAAGTCTGCCATCCTTACTGATGTTATCTCCACAATTTAGACATTTCAAGCCCTGTTCTACTGGCCTGCTCTCAGCTACTGCACAATTCCCCAGCAGCCAATGAAAATATTAGACTTTACATGTCTTTATAGGCATTGTGTTCTGATTAGAAGAAAAGCATGATGATTAAAGATGTGATCTGGGTTCAACTCCGACAAGGAACCCCTCGGTTCTGAACTCTGAATGTTCCGTTTGAAACCGGGTGAATTGTTCAGATTTTGTGAGTTTGGTCTGTATTTTTGAGTATTACCAAACATTCAAGTCTATTTTTGGTAACCCTGGAAGATAACCTTGAACGTTTAATAACCCTCAAAAATATGATCGAAAACTCTAAAATAGTTCTTATCGTATTTTCGAGGGGTTACCGAATGTTTAAGGTTATTTTCGATAAATCTCAAAAATAACCTCAAACATTCAGTAACCCTTGAAAATACGATCGGAAACTCAAAAGAAGTTTCCAATCGTATTTTCGAGGGCTACCAAAAGTTTGAGGGGATTTTTGGAAGGTTATCTAAAATAACCTCGAACGTTCAGTAATCCTCAAAAATATGGTCCGAACCCTCGAAAATAAGTTCCATTTTCAGATTTTTGGGTCTTCATGTTTTTCCCGATTTCCTTAAATCTGAAAATGGAAGAAAATTATGAGTTTCAGCCATCTCTAATAAGTACATTGTTCAGATTATTAATCTTTAACAGAAGTACTATTAGAAAATGTATGTGTTCAGTGGAGGAAGCTAAAGGTTTCTTTGAAAGTGGTGACAAGGTAAACAAGTGATGTTAAGGCAAAAAAAAATAATAGAGATAAAAAAATAAGGATTTAATATCAGACATGGCCAGACCTTAATGAACATTAATGAAAAAACTAGAATGACAGATACAGCCAGAAATGCCAGGGCAAGTGGTAACTAAATGAACACGTGTTTATTTAGCATACATAATAAACTTTGGAATAAAGTACCTAATGCAGAAATATAGGTTTACAATAACCATCCTAATAAACCTGGACAATATTTTTACATTGTAAGAAACAAACAGAACCAGAACAGATAGATAGATTGATTATAAAAGGCCAATCCATAAAAAACAATCCTTAGTAATTACTCTGTATGTATGAATTTTAACAATGTCATTTTACATGAAAGCAAATACAATGTATCTCTGAACATTCTTTGTAAATCAATTTAACAATTCCAGTTAACCATTTTAAGAACTTTTTGCTTCATAAACTATATGTAAAATACTTTAACATGCGTACCTAAAATGTTTAAAAAAAAAAAAAAGCATTTTTCTTTCTGCAGAACCTCATTGTACTTACATGATACCACCGGACCAATACATTATTCACAATCGTGTTATTTCTTGTAAAGAAATCTAAGAATCATTTTCTGCTATTTATACTAGCTTGACATCTTGTGACATCTCCTGGAAATTTGTCAATGTTCCATACACATAAATCTATCATTGTAAGAAAAGTAAATGACATATCTGAAATTGTGTTAAACCTTACATTTTCCTAATCCACTGGGGATTTTTTTGCCATTATGCTTACCTTCGACTTTCATTCTTATCAAAAGAAAACTAGAAAACTGCAAAATTTTGTATTTATATGAAATATTTATTAAATCTATTGCATCAAATGGGTGAATAATTTTATCTAAATACATCTACTAATGACCAATAGTAAGCAGTGATTTACAGAGCTAATAATGCACAGCAATTTTCTACACGAAAGTACTTAAGTTACAGTTAGTTATATTTTTTTGGACTGTTGAAGAATCAGTGTTATGAAACTCACTGAAATTTTAATTATCAGCAGCTATATTAACTTAATGTCTAGTAACCTTTTTGGGTTGGGAGCATTAATTAATTCTGATAGATAAACTAATTTAGTCTTGTGCTATTTGTGTTATTTGAGCTAAAGTCACAAACCAACTCTCCCACCCCTTCCATCTGATTTACCAAGGTACCTCAACCCTGGGATTATATTGGATCAGGTAGGACACTTACCAAAAGTGTCCAGTCTTCTCTACTCTGCCCCCTCCCCATGGTCAATAGTGTGCCAAGATGCAGAATATTTCCTAGTCAGAGGAGCAGACCAGAGCAGACTGTGTTCTGCTTAACTTTATGTACTCCTAAGGGATGTGTAATAATATTAGGTCCTCCCTGTGTACATCAGGGTTAACTCAATTTTTTTTAAAAACTCAATTTTACTCTCACACGAGCTACTTTCGAGCTCCCACGTTCGATTTTCGATAATTATCCCATAAAAGATTCAAACCTTCTATAATTATCCCATAAACGATTCGAACATTCGTTAATTATCCCATAAATGAGTCGAAGATCGTTTGATTTTTGAATTCGATAATTATCGAAAGTTCGAAAATCTGAGAAATCCGGGTCGGGGATAGTTCGAGAAGTCCGAGTCCGTTCAAACTCGATAAGTTCGGCTTGAACTTGGGTTCTAGTTCGAGTTCTAGTCCATCTCTAATTAAGACTTTAATTCCTGTTAAATAAATAGATTCCACATATGTACAATGCTGTTTTGACACCCACAATGCGATCACGCCCTTAACACCTGGCTGTGATATGCTAATTGGGATTTTCCAGGGTACATAATTGCCAACAGATTCTTGTACAAGTCGTTCTGATTTGAGAAAGCCAGTCGGATGACTAGCGAAACGTCTTCAAGAACTGAACTTTAAGTCCAGTTGATCTAACTGAATACAACAGATATTCCACATATGTACTGTATGTGTATTAATTGTGTTACTTTTGTCAAGTGGAAAAATTGCAGTGGTGTTCTGTTTTAAAGGTATGCTTATGCTTCTAAAGGAACTATTCTTTTTCTACATTGATTGAAGCCTGGGAGGTTAAAGGGGAACTGTGGTCCAAAAATAACTTGAGGTGGTAAATTGATAGGAATTGCTCCCCTGAGAATTATTGCAATTTATTTCCATTGTTTATTTTGCATAGTTTTGAAGATATTTACATTTTTGTGTGTGATATGGCAGCAGCATCACCAGGTCCCCTGCACTTCCTGCTTCCTGCTCTGAAACTGTCAGTTAATCTGTCCTGTGTGTCCTCCTCCCCTTTGCAGCCCCCCTGGTCCCTCCCACTCATGGACCCCATGGTCCCTCCAGTTGCAGGCCCCCCATGGCCCATTATCTTACAGCCCCATGTGGCCCCACCCACTTCTGGGTGCAGTGGCCCCACCCACTCCTGGGTGCCATGGTCCTGCCCACTCGCGGGCGCATAAGCCCCGCCCACTCGTGGTTGCATAAGCCCCACCCACCTGTGGGTGCCTAAGCCCCACCCACTGACAGGTGCCTAAGCCCTGCCCACTCGTGGGTGCCGTGGGCTACTCAGACCCCCCCTACAGAAAACTGTGTGGAAACAGCCTTTTCAGGCAGAGTGAGAACTCTGCCTGAAAAGGCTGTTTTCACACAGTGAAATAGAAGGGCTTCCCCTTACCTTCTCTATCAGGACTTCACACAGCAGAGAGGAGGAGGGACTTCCTGTCTCAGTCACACTCTGAGGGCGGCACTGTGCAGAAGAACTCAGGAATGTCACAAGTGAGCCTCCCACCCATTAACTTTCTGGTCAGTCATTTCTGTATATCTTGGTCTGTGGAGCATGTAGAGAGGTGGTTGATGGCTCGTTTTAAAGGTAACTTTTTAAGCTTAACTTGTTTGGAGACCACAGTTCCCCTTTAAGGAGCTATGCCTTACCTCCCGTTCTTCAATCAATGTTTGGAAATCCAAGAACGAAGCTCAGAAAATCTTACCTTTCACACGATCCAGCGGGGCCGCTGTGACAGTTCCTGACTGCTACCTGCTTCTGTTACACTATAAGGCGCATGCCCGATAATACGCGCTATAGCAGAACAGAAGCAGTAGCTCCTTAACCTATCAATCAATGTAGAAAAGGAATAGTTCACTATTGCAGTGAACTATTCATTTAAAATTATATGAATTTTTGGGGCAATGTTATATTTCCCCCCGCGTTACTTACCTTACAGTGATTCAGTAAATCCATTTGCGAGATTTACCATACTGCGGGGTAAATCTGGTCAGGTAAAACTTTCAGTTTGCTTCTCCATTCAATGGGTGTTAAGTTTCGCTCCTCAAGGTACAAGGTATATGCACAGCACTGGTTGCATACATTTTTGGAAATGGTGCTGCTACCACAAAATTAGTGTTAAACCCATGCAAACCGAATAATACAATGGGTAGAAGGGGTTTCACACTAAATTGAATGGATATCGCATCACCCCTTGAGTAACAAAATTTGGTGCCTAGGTTAGGATGAGCTTTGCACACACTTAACTTTTGTTAAGCCTGCACTTAACAAAAAAGCCATGCCTGCTTTTTCAAAAAAACTCCTGCCCAGGCTTCAAATACTGTAAATTTTCAAAACATGTCCCATTGCTGCATGAGTATAAATCTCCTTTTTCCAGAAGAACATTGTAGGTGATTACATGAGTCACTTATTTTGGGGATGCACTCAATATTTTTTCTGTGGGTTTGCTAACAGGACAGGATTTGATGCAATGAAACTTGGCATGCTGCATTAATTTTAGTGCAAATTGAATTATGGGGACAGTACCTTCATGGCTTGAGCAGCTTTATTTCAAGACACTGAAGTCATACTGTACATACTATAAACTGTAGCCAAATAGTCCTGTTATATAAAAATTCCGTTATATAAAAATCCTTCTGTCGTACCTTTAAAATAATTTGTGAGAGGTTATCACTGGAAAGGTTTAGTAATATAACTTCCTGCTTGAACACTTCCTGTTTTCAGGCATGTGACCAGTTTGTATTTCTGCAGGGACAAAGAATATTTTAAGACTTTATATAAAGCTTGAGAATTTTTTTTGTCCAAAATATATATTCCAGGCAGATTCTATGATTATTTTTATATAAATGTTTAGAACATTTTAAGCACAGAAATGCATAACAAACAAAATATGTTGCACCACTGGGCTTTGTGTTATTAGCCCAACTGGAAACAATAATGTTCTATGGATCTTACAATTCATCTCTAGCTGAATGTTTACTTTACAATGTGTTAAACCACTTTCTGGCTTGACACGCTCGGTTTTTACTGTTTGTACTGTTTATTAGGAGAACCGTGAAAGATCATCTCACAAAAAAAGCATTGATTGTTGGATGTGTAAACTGGATAGTACCTATAAAAATAAATTGAATCACAAAAAATGGTCATTATAATCCTTTCCTATAGTAGTTCTTTGTGCTGGTAGCAAAATCTTGATCATTTTCATCTGTGTCACTGAAATCTTTAAATAACAAAAGTAAGTCTGGCAGGGGACAGTGCAGAGCTTGGGGATAAAAAAAAATCCCCAACAAAGGATGCAAAACAAAAACAGAAGCTGTCATGTAGAAATTGCCTTGGCATGCAGGTCATTGGTGATTTCATTTGTAAGTAATGTTTTGATTGTCACAGATTATATGTTGCTCTCATCCCCATGACATTTGCTGTACAGCATGATTGATTTTTGTGCACCGGTATGAAAAGGTCACTTTGATCAATGCAGTGTAATTGGCAGTAAATTAGGATCATATCAGGTTATTTTGCTATTTAATGATGAAATATTAAAGAGTAGCATGGCTATGTTGAAGCAGGAAGTACAGTTTAAACCAATGATAATATTTTATTTTGCTGACACAATATAGAAAATAAGTAAAGAAAATGGCATTGATGTATTAAGAAAGTAGTTCAGAATTATACATTTTCACTTAAACACATCTGTAAAACCTTAGGGATACAGAAGAGTAAGTAACCAAGTTCCTTTATTGAAAAGGGAAGGACAAATATGAAAGCAAAGCTGACCAATAAAAAGATTTATTAAGATTTCCAGTGTAATGAGGCCCACAACTGCTACAGTTGATGTCAACCCCTTTACATGGCATGGTGTTAGAATATGTGAACACAGACATTTTTCCCAGTGAATTTACAGGTAGCAGCTCCTTGCAATCCCCCTATTTTGGACAGTCCCAGTGACTAAGGTGACTAAGTCAACATACTAAAATACACCTCTCCCACCACCCCCATAAAAATGAAGGTTGTTTTCCTTGCAATGTTTGATCTAGCACATCTGTTTAATGGATGGATGTTGACCCCTTTTCCCCTGGCTACTGCCTTCTTTTATAATTCTAACCTTTTTTATTTTTTCATGAACATTTTAAAATCAGTTGCCAATGTATAGGCTGAATTACCACCAATGAAATAGATTTCTTATGGCAATGATAACGTGTCAGGATTGCTTGTTGAAAATAAAACCGGGTCTCAAGTTTTACCTAATTTCCTGTGTTGCATATTGTTCATTCACTTCATACTAAACTAGCAAATTGGAAACCCTACTTGACCAATAAAGTGCCTAGTCAATACACAATCTGGGAGATTCAATAAAATTCTTATTGTTAAAAATAGTGCTAATTTTGCCCCAACCAATCAGATATTAGCTTTCAAATGTTAAACAAAATATTATTGGTTGGGGCAAAATTAGCACCATTTTTAATGATAAGAACTTTTATTGAATCTCACTGAGTGTGATCAAAACACATGTGATACAAAACCTGGAGCTAAGAACTGGAAGCACAAAGCTATGTAACCCTTGTTGAAGATAAGGAGAGATAGGCTTTGTGGCGGAATTTTATATACTGTATATAAAATATAAAATGAGAAGGTTCTCATTTATCCAGGTCATGGTACAGTATATCTGTGGAATTCACTTAGATCAACTGCAATTGAACCTCTACTACATGGAGTTGTACTGTATGTTCTCCTGAGGGTTTTCTATGCATTCCAGTTTCCCCAACTTAGTCATAAAGGTAAACCTGATAGGTTGTGTGTGAGAAACAGGTTTTTAGATTACAAGCTCTTTTGGGCAGGGACCGATATGAATAGATGAAATCATTTTAAGGGGCTGCGTTATATATTCAGTGCTACAACATAAAAAAATACTTAAATTAAAGGGCAACTAGTGTAAATAAAAGACTACAGTCTTTTAAAATGCGCCCTGGATCACATCTCTGGATTCTGCCTGTGAGAAATGATAAAGTGCCTAGTCAATACACAAATTGAGTTGAATGTTAAAATGTCCTGCTTCCAGTAGGTTTAGTGACATCATCGGACCCTCTGCTCCTCCCCTCATACCCAGGAAAGAAGCATGCTCACTAAAGATTAATGGAAAGATTAAATAATGCAGAAATAAGTATGAAATCCATGCAACCGAATGTAATATTAGGTTAAAGTAGATTTTACACTTATTTTAGGCGTCTGTGCCATTACCCTGCAAAACAAAAAAATGGGGTATTGTAAAATGTCTTAAGAGGAGCGTCTTACCTTGCCACAATTCTGTAATTCAATAAAGGACATAAACTGTGGCTGATTTAAACATCTAACACTTAAGGATAGCAACTGTGCAGATTATATGATAATAAAGAAGTTTTGTCAGCAATAAAAAAACCATTGCATTTAAAAGCATAAACTAAAAGGTATGAACACTTTTTAACTTGTTTTCCCTTCCCACTAGTTTGCCTCAGTTTGACATTTAAACATTTAAAAGTGGGGTTTTAGGATTAGAGGTCTACACATGGTAGTGATTGAACAATAACTTTCATAAATAAGAATAAAGAGTACTAAATAAGGAAATTCATATATCTTGTAGACAGTTATAAATAAGCTTAAAAACTGAGACATTAAATGGTTGATACCATTCAATAAAGATGGTAAATGCAAGGTCACATACCAGGAATTAAAATACAGTTTTTAAATTAAATAGTGAGTAATGACTGAGTCTCTTGCGGAAAAGCATCTAGACATAGGCTCAGTATTATATTTCATTGGAAAGAATTTTTTAAAGGAGAACTGAAACTACAACATAGACATTAGAGAAAAATCATTCTCTTCACTATTCACTAGTCGACAGTGACAAATGCACAGTCCAGATTTTGCTATTACCAGTTTTGGTAACTTTATTAGTAAGTATCTTCTTAAAAACATGAACTGGATAATGTATAATGTAGCATTTCTTGGTGGTGAATTGTTTTCTTATTCCTAAAATTGTATTTTTTAATATGCATAAAACGTGGGGGGGGATCCAACAGACGATAATGTCAGCATATGTGTATAATAACTGACATTAACTGCAATTATAGTTTAAAGCTCCATTCTAAGTAAATAAAGAATATCAATAATAGGGAAACACATCTGGGAAATTGTGAAAAAAAGCTTCATTTTTCAGTAACTGAAGATGGGCATGTGACTTTCCCAGGTATTCTAGTAGTAAAGTCTATATTTTGCAATTGAAATTATGAAAGAATATCTCTTCTAAGTGAGAGGATATGAAGTAAATAGTAAATGATGTGTTTTCTTTTACAATGTTTGTCATTTGATGCAAAATGCTGGTGATTTATATTGCTCTTTAGAGGACAACTAAAGCCACAGAACATCACTGAACCACAAGGCAGAACACCTTGATGTAAAACCAGTACTCTGTGTCTTAACTCTCATTATGATATGGGCGCTTGGAAATTTACCTAAATAACATATGGTTTGTGCTTTACTTCACAGCATTCTAGTATGACACAGTTTGGTCAACAACAATTATGTTCTGCACATGCTCAGTCCTTAGCTATGGTAGAAACTTGTTACAGTTGGTCCCACCCATTTATAATCTCTAGCCAATCCTTTTACAGGACAGATAAAGCAAGGAAGCATGTGACTGAGGTCAGGAGGTGTGGTCTGACACTGCACCTACACACAGATACTTCATCCAGTTCTTAAAAGTCTTACATTTACTTTAATACACAGAAGAGCCAATTCCTCGGGTCTCAGCCGTGTACCTGCATCTTAAGGATAAAGGACATACCTTTGAAGATTGAAATGTTAACATATTGGCAAAGGAATGTAACTGGTTCAAGAGAGGTGTCAAGGAGGCCATTTATGTGAAAATAAAGAAACCAAGCCTAAACAGAGGTGGGTTCGACACCAACTGTCTGCCATGTACAATGCTGTTTTGACACCTTACTCTGGGCGTTCCTATAACACCTCTAAGCCACAATGCGATCACGCCCTTAACACTTGGCTGTGATATGCTAATTGGGATTTTCCAGAGTACGTAATTGCCAACAGATTCTTGTACAAGTCATTCTGAATTGAGAAAGCCAGTCAGATGACTAGCGAAACGTCTTCAAGAACTAAACTTCAAGTCCAGTTGATCTAATTGAATACTACAGATATACTTTAATACAAATTACTTAAATGGGATTTTATAGCTTATTGGTGTTTTTAGGCGATTGTTTTCAGATTCTGTATTATAAAAAATTTGGTTTAGTTTATCTTTAAATCACTTATAAAGGTTAAAACGTAAGCAAATAATTAAATTGCTAAATCAGGTACCTGCTTTTCTGTCAGTTGAGGCGTGCATTGTGCTAAGCACAGCAATCTAATAAAATAATAAAAAAACTCTGAAAACAGACCCATAGAAGTCAATGGGGGTTAAAAATCTGAAAGCTCTGATTAAATTTAAGGTATAAATACTGTAGTAATAGCAAGTTACTGCAAATGATTCAAGGACCTGGGAAATGGTCTGGGGAACACGTACAAATAAAGAAAACTTTCTTCAAGTTCCAGCTATTGTTGAGGATCTGCATTGAATATTCGATAACTTCCAAATATTCTGATTTGAGTATTCAATATTTATCCCATATTTGGCTCGAGGGTTCATGTGTTCGGAATCGAGGGCTCACAAATTCAGGATTAAGGGGTTGACAAAATTATTACTTATCAAAATCAACCCTGCAGATTTGTTGTTTTTTGAAATTGGCCCCATATTTGTTATTTGTAAAAATCGGCTGTATATTTAATAATTCTCAAAATCGGCATTGTAACCGTGTTTTGTCTCTCGATTACTATTCACTTGTTCTATTACTGTTCTATCCCACTGTGTAAAAATCTACTGTTGATCCTCGAATAAGCGTTCTCATCATTATACAACATGCCAAGCATAGAAGTGGCAGCGACTCCTGGTGGCATACCTTCATAAAAAGGGGTAGGACACCATGCCGGCCAGAACACCCCACATAAAGGCACGCAAACTGAGCATTAAGCACAGACTACAGCGGAAGCTGCGAGGCCAATTCCAGACCACCTCTTCAAAGAAATTGGTCTGATCTGAAAAGATATTGGCCCAATTATGTGTTGGACACTAAAAATGTCCATGGCAAGTAATACAGTTTAAGCAATTTTTTTTTAACCTGAAATGTATATAGAATATTATCTCATTTATATGCAGTTTTTTGGAAACCACATCAATAATTGTCAGACAAGCTTTTTTTTTTTATTTTAAATAGTTTGTAATTATGTAAAACACTTGCAAACTGCCACAAACATTTATGGGGCCTTTAAAGGCAGCCAATGTTAGTTAATGTAACTGTTGAGGTGTTAAAAAGCCCTGCAAAGCTACCATCATATTCATTTATGTTTATATAAAGGTGGTGCATGCTAAAATGTTGCCTTTATAATTGACTGCACACATTGTTAATTAGGCCTAACATTTTGCCATCCCAGGCTTCTCCACCACAGTCATGAATGAAGTGGTACCATTTTGCTGTGGCACCACAGAGTACCGGATCAGGCCCACTGCAATTTATTACCATTGTAGGTAAAGGTAGGCTTTGCTCTGTTAAAATGACCCCACACCAGTAGTAGCAGCTATCCCTCAAAGTATTCCTCGTGCAAGGGAAAGTGGGTGATGGGGTACCAGTCTTTGCAGCATCACATAGTACAGGAACAGGCCCACTGCATTTTTCCCCCATAATTGCAGACAGACAAGCAAGCGAAAGAGCAGCAGGGACATTCATCTCATAAAAGGCAGATACACAGAAAAAAGTTTGACAATTATGTCTCCTAAGAAGGTAAAAAGTTACTAAGGTAAAAAAGGTGTTGGGAAGGACTTCTGAAGCACACCAGTGCCACACAAAAAAGATCTTCTTCAAACCCTAATCCTCAGGATCCATGGAGGTTTGGGCCATGTTAGTCAGCCCTCCAAATTATTAGCCAGTGTTAGTCAGATCTCAGTTTATTAGCCAGTGTTAGTCAGGCCTCCTGTTCATTGGCCCGTTCTTCAATTAATGCAAAAATGTAATAGTTCCCTTTCTGAGTGAACTAATCCTTTAACCACATAATATTGCAGTCAACAATGTAAAATGGGAATAATGGGTGTAACCTAAAAAAAGTGGGTGTGACCAAAAATGTTCTGCGCGCACTGCATCACTTCTCTCCATGTGTCTCTTTTGTGTTTTAAAAGGGAGGTGCATGTCTGAGTTGATACTACGTGTTATGGGGACCCCTGAAAATTATCCAGTATGGGGCCCAGAAAAGTCTGATGGTGGCCCTGATTTAAAGTGCATGTTTTGACCACAGGCAGAGTGGAGTAGTGATTCACGGTAACAAAACTGTATCAATTGAGGATACCTCTTATCAAATAATAAATAATAATACCTCTTCAAATATAAAAAATAATAGCTCTTTAAATATAAATAATAATACCTCTTATCAAATAATCCTGAAAGTATTTTTGTGTTATAATATTTGTGCAGCGCTGCATCCCTGTATGATATAAATAAACATATACATACCTCTTTTTAAAAAAAAACTTTTTTTAAATTTTGTTTTTCTTTCCATAACAACAAAATATCTAGGTAAAGGAAGATGTTAATTATTGTTTATGGGGAAAAATTCCCAAATTTAGATTATTTTTTAACATAACTATATTTGATAAAGTACTGTTTGATGTTTTTGTTATAGGGGGAACCTATTTCACTGGTATCAGTCACAATAACGTCTATATTGTAAATATATCAGCTCTCTGAAACATCGGAAAAACATGTATTGTTCAATAAGAAAAAAATACTGATGGGTAATACTCCAAAGATAAATTCTTTATTTACATTTATTTGTATTCATTGATTCACTGTAACACAGCCATTCTAAACCTTATATCTACTTTCAGTAATAGAACCTGATAACATTTTTGGCTAACCTTTTCTTATACAAAAGGGGTCAGAATGCAATTCCATTGTATCCTGAGACAGACATACTCTTGTTCTCTGGCACCAATATTTCTATTACATTGTCCTTTTGAACAAAACTGAAAATCAATGATTGTAGAAGTTTCAAAATTCACATTAGCTTTCTAGAAACTGAAAATAGATCTTCCTGTCAAGGATTAAACCTGCTTTACTCTGTCTAGACTACACAGGGAGGAAAATTATCAGATTCTCATTTCCTCAATCTCACTCTACAGTGGTAAAATGTGTGAGTATTGATTCATCTGCTGAGACAAAACGCAAAAGAGCTCTTCACCTCACCAGGGTCAAAAGGGTTTGTGGGTGTCTAATTATGCTCATACAAGGCATATTAATCTTCAGCCATTCATCACGAGAACGTAAGAATCCAAAGGAATTTATCAGAATGCTTTTAGACAACCATTTACTCATATAAATTTTATGGAAGGATATAAATAATAATGTTATGTGCTCTATTATTCATTCATTTACACTGAAAACTTAACATATGCCAATTGCTAATAATAACAGGAGATAACCAAGGAACTGTAAATAAAGTAAAATAGAATGGTCCCTGCTTAAAATGTTACAGTTGTTTACTTAGGTACACATTGAGGGACTATTTGCCCTGACCCAGCGCTCGCTAAGAGCGAGCACTCGGCCGGGACAAATGTCTGTCAATCGCGGCAAATTCATCCGAATTCGGGCGAATTTGCAAACAATCGATTGTGCGGTCTCACAGGGAACCACACTATCGATCGGAATTTACCGACACGTCCAATCGTTCGTCCGTCCTATCCGGACGAACGATCGAGGTTGGTCAAGGCCGGCCACCCCACACCAGCAGATATTTTCAGACAACCGACCGAAAGTGCCATAAATTGGTTGGTCAGCCAAAAATATCTGCTGGTGTGTACCCAGCCTTAAGCTTACAGGTCTATAGTTTTTCCAATCCAGCGGCACATCCCCAGACCAAAGTAAATCTGAAAAGATAAGAAACAGTGGTCTAGATAAACTGAACTAAGCTCTCTTCAGATCCAAGGATGTATTCCATCCGGTCCTGGGGCTTAATTGATGTTAACTTGTTAACTAATTGTTTCCTCACCATATCCTCTGTCAGCCAGGGTGAATGTTCCTCATATATAACCTTCATTTTATTACAGTCCCTACTATAAGGACTATAAGGCATTCTCTATAACCATCTCTACCCCATTATTTAATGGTGGGACCATTAAATGGTCCCACCATTAAATATATATATATTCTCAGTCCTCATCTTTTTACTATTGATATGTTTAAAAAACATTTTGGGGTTAAACTTGCTTTGTTCTGCTATTCCTATTTCATTTTCTATTTTCGATAGTTTAATTGCTTTCTTGCACTCATTATTACAGCTTTTATACTCCCTGTATGCCTGTTCGGTTCCCTCCATTTTCAAAATTTTAAAAGCCTTTTTCTTTTTTTCCATTTCCCTTTTTTTATCTGGTCATTAAGTCAGGTAGGAGATGACCTATTTTTTTTACACTTCTTCCCTAAAGGTATAAATTTAGAAATGTAATGGTTTAAAATCCCTTTAAAAGCAGGAACAAATCCCCCCAGTCTATGAGCAGGAGCGATTCCTTCAACAACATAAAATTAGCTTTCCCAAAGTTTTTGTTAACCCAGTGCACTTTTGTTTTTTGCAACCTATATTAAATTACACTATATCATGATCACTATTCCCTAAGCTTCCCATTACCTTCATCTCTAAAATGAGCTCAGGGTTATTAGATATCACCAGATCCAACAATGCATCCTGTCTAGTAGGAATTCCTACCATCTGCTCATAAAGGAGATTTAAGAACTTGGTACCTTTTGAGGTGCCGGCAGTTCCCTTACTCCAATCTATGTCAGGGCAATTGAAATACCCCATAACCAGAACATGCCCTATACCAGCAGCCTTTGCCAACTGCATATGGAGATTTATTTCCACATCCTCACCGGCATTTGGCAGCTTATAACATACCCCAAAAATTAATTTACCACTTTCTTGCTGCCTGTACATAGCTCCACCCATATTGTTTCTGACTTATCGTCTATACCCACATCTATCTCATTTTTTAAATTTGGCTTCAATTCTTGTTTAACATACATACATACTCCCTCTCCTTTCTGTCATGTCTTAATAAGGAGTATCCTTCAATATTTACTGTCCAGTCATGTGAATCATTTAGCCATGTTTCTGCTATACCTATCAAACCATACCTTTCCTTTAAAGCTATTAGTTCTAGTTCTTTAGTTTTTCCAGACAGACTTCTTGCATTTGTAAACATACATTTTAGATTATCATTCAATTTACTTCCAAACTTGGACATATATGCCTCCTTATACTCTATGCTCCCCCCTCACCCATTTCCACCCTCCATTATCTTATAAGCCCCCTGATCTCTATTCCCTCTATCTACCCCTGTGTATTTCAATGTACCCTTCCCCCCATACTTAGTTTAAAGTCTCCTCCAACCCTCTAGCCATTTTCTCCCCAAAACCATTGCACTATCATCATTGAGATGCAGTCCATCTCTACTAAAGAGTCTGTAGCCAACAGAGAAGTTAGCCCAGTTCTCCAAAAACCCAAACCACATCTCCTTACACCACCCTTTTAGCCATGCATTTATATTCCTAAGCTCCCGTTGCCTCCCTAGTGTAGCACGTGGCTGCGGTAGTATTTCTGAACACACTACCCTTGAGGTCCTTATATTTAACTAGGCCCCTAATATTGGTATTTATACATATACCATAGTTCTGGTTGGTACAGAGATACTATATAATATTGAGAATTACTGGTATTAATACATATACTGTAGTTCAGTATCAGCTCATGCAGCCAAATAGGCAAGTACCAGTAGGTTAGGACCCAGCTAAATAAAGCAACCTTGACGTGGTGACTGGGCTAAAAATAATTTGGCCAACTTATTGAACTAATTGCTTTTATTTATCCAGGGTTTAGCAGGCTGTTTGTAGCAGCAAACTTATGGAGATATCTAATATGCAATTAGAATTGTTTGTGCACTAGAATTCAATTTTTTGTATGTATTATATTTTTGGTCTCTATTTGCACTTTAATATGGATGTACAACAGCCCAATTTTTATATATTGTGTGTTACATTGAAGGTTTGACCAAGCCTTCTGGGAAATTCTACTCCACCCAGAGTTAGGTCATGTGTTCGTTTGAGCAAAGAACTTTAAATTAGAGAGTCAGCTTCAAGAATACAGGCCACACAGGAGAAGCTGTCAGCTCATGTAGCCAAAAAGGCAAGTACCAGTAGGTTAGGACCCAGTTAAATAAAGCAACCTTGACGTGATGACTGGGCTTAACATAATTTAGCCAACTTATTGAACTAATTGCTTTTATTTATCCAGGGTTTAGCTGGCTGTTTGTAGCAGCAACCTTATGGAGGTAGCCAATATGCAATTAGAATTGTTTATGCACTAGAATTCTATTTTTTGTACATATACTGTAGTTCTGGTTGGTACATGGATACTGTATAATATTGAGAATTACTGGTATTAATACATATACTGCAGTTTTGGTTGGTACAGGGATTCTATATAATACTGAGAATTACTGGTATTAATACATATACTGTAGTTCTGGTTGGTACAGGAATACTACATAATATTGAGAATTACTGATATTAATACATATACTGCAGTTCTTGTTGGTACAGGGATTCTACATAATACTGAGAATTACTGGTATTAATACATATACTGTAGTTCTGGTTGGTACAGGGATACTGTATAATGTTGAGAATTACTGGTATTAATACATATACTGTAGTTATGGTTGGTACAGGGATACTGTATAATATTGAGAATTTCTGGTATTAAATAGACACTATACTGAAAAAATGACTTTGCCTCATCTTAATCTATAATTGAATACATGTAAGTAGCACTTACTCTGAGGTGTGTGTGTTGCTGCATGCCTTCAATCCAGAACATGTTTTGCTGAAGAGCAGTATCCCCCCTCCCCTTTTTAACCACTCCCACTTATATTTGACCTGACTTTTTTCACAAAAACCAATTGTCAAACCTGCACACAGCATACAGCACTCCAACTGTCAAAATTCTTTCACCAATCAAGCTACAAATCTACCCACAGAAGAACAGAAGAATAGCTTATGAGAGCAAGGAACTTGATTGACAGATGAAGTGCATGATGTTTTAGATTGGATATCTAAAGAAATAGGGGCAGGTCAACCAATTCCTCCAACAACAGTGGTTGTTGGGAAGAATTATAGTTTCCAGTAATAGTCAATTATAAATAACATTTTTTTCGGTATAGAAGCCCTTTATAGGGTATGTATACTGCAAAAATTACTTTGACTCCTCTTAATCTATAATTAAATACATGTAAGTAGCCTTTACTCTGAGGTGTGTGTGTTGCTGCATGCCTTCAATTCAGTACTCGTTTTTCTCAGGTTCAGTATCTCCCCTCCCTCTCTTAACTAACTCCTCCTTTCCTCAGACCTAACTTTTTTTAAACTTAGCATGCTCAGTTATCACTATTATCTAGCACTGAGAGATGGAATTACACTTTCAGTTACAGCCAAATCTAGTACTTGCACACAGCAGAAGATAAGAAGAAAATGTTACAGCAATAATTGGGATGAATTATTATTTTCAGTAATGGGCAATTTAAATAAAAGTATTTTTCAAGTGTACATACCCTTTAAGATAAGGTAAATCTTACCAATAATTACTATTCAGAGCAATATGTGTTTGTTCACTAATAAATGACAATGGAATACAAACAGCAACTTGCTCCATATCTTATCTTAAGTTTCATTTGCTATAGTGCCCAAGGGCTGACCGCGCATTCTATCTGAGAATCGTGTATGCATGGATGCTTGGTCAGCAACCCCTCACCTATACATGCTTTATTCTTGGCTGGAAATCTCAGTCAGCCCTCTGGCATTACAGGCAATGAAAATTTGCTGTGTGTAAGGAGCTTAAAGGGTATGTACACTGTAAATCCAACTTAAAGTTACTAGATAGCTTAGGCTTTCAATGTAAAGTGGGTGGTTGTTTTTTTTTTTTTCTTTTAGCCCCCTCCCATACCCTACCTTTACTCCTTGAAAGTTTCTGTCTTCCTCATCCTGTCTCCTTGTGTTTAGAGATGGCCGGTTCGCGGACCCGGGATCCGCCGCAGATTTATCCCGTCCGGATAAATTCCGGATTTTCCGCCATCCGAACTTCCGAACCGCGGATTTTTTTTTTTTTACGAAAATTTTCGAAAATACGAGTATCTCCGCAATTACAAGAATCTGCAATCTTCCGGGACCTGTAAAAACCGAAGATCCTCGTAATTACGCGGATTCTCATAATTACGAGAATTTTCGTAAAAACAAGAAATTCTTGTAAATTCGAATTTTTGGGGATTATTTTCAAGACGGAGCAAGCCACATGACCCAAATTAGCCAATGGCAGCTAACATGATTACACGTTTTACGGGAATCCTCGTTTTTCGGAGATCCGCGGGTTTACGGAGGTCCTCGTTTTTACGGAACTCCTCGTATTTTCGAAAAATACCGTTCTCGCTAGCGGACTGTAGTTTTTAGGTATTGTAGGCATTGATACGTGTTTCTAAGGACATTACCCAGGTCCCTGAGTGATTAAGTGTACATTACCAAGGCTATTTAGACCACTTTTAATGCAGATTTTGACGAACTTTCATTTTAATACGTTTTAACGGGTCCGCTCGCGGATTTTCGGATTTACGGATTTTTTCGAAAATCCGCGGATCCTCGCGCGGACCGGATTTTTCGAAGTTCGGACATCTCTACTTGTGTTTTTAGCTATGCCCCCATGAGATCCCTTTGCCAAGGAAATACTGTTTCCTGTGGCAGAGCGCACTCCTCTGTTTTAAATACAAGTAAACTGGATAAAGTGAACTGAATCCAGGAACTGTATTCAGGATATATTTAGGAGATATTTCTATCTTAAAGCTATGTTAACCGATGTACCAAAGGTCGCAACCGAGCCGAAAGCGTCTCTTTAGGATGGAATATTTAACACCAGCAAATAGCTAGACTAGGGGGTTTGATTTTACAAATGTAAATCTTTGGTTAGGAATTAAGTAGCATCACTAGTCATACATGATTTAATCAGTAGTTACTGGATTATAACTTGACAAAACATGTATTTAGATTGAAAATCTCCTATTAGCATTACACTATAATTGACGTCTTAAAAGTGAATTGGCTTGAGTATGATAGCGGTGTTAGCAGTGTCCCCTTTGAATATTTATTGCCTGCGTATATTATATATCAATTTTGTGTGCTACAAACTGCAGCGCTAATATTCCACCAGGTATTGTGTACACAGCCTAGAGGGAACACCGGTACAGAGTAAAGTAAATAATAAAACTGTGTAAAAAGATGATTCATGGACAGGTCAGAACACTGCATTTTCACCCCTAGTGTAAAGGAGCCAAAACACTCATTCTATACATATGAGAGAACATCATAGTAGTACTGTATATACTCGAGTATAAACCGAGGTTTTCAGGCTGTAAAATCAGCCTGAAAAATTGACCTCGGTTTATACTTCACTTACTTGCAAATCCAGCTGCCGCTCACTCGCTGCCTGCTGATGGCTGACATCACTGCCCGGCACCAAAGAAGTGATCTGGCAGCTGGGAAAGCTCTAGCGGGTCACATTAAGGATTAGCAGAGACCGCTGCTGACACACTGTTCGGAAGGCAATCACATAGGAGCGGTGATCTCGCGTTGGGGATCAGAGACATCCCAGCATTCGTTTTGCGCAAGAGAATCCAGGCATGGGGGAACAGTGACCCTAAGCAAAAGTCCACAGCAAGCCAGGCCCAGGTGAGATATGGTGTTTCCTCAAAGCAGCAGCACTTGGACTCCTCTCACTCCAGCAACTCAAATTCACTTTTTTACGAAAATTTTCGAAAATATGAGTATCTCCGCAATTACGAGAATCTGCGATCTTCCGGGACCCGGAAAAACCGAAGATCCTCGTAATTACGCGGATTCTCATAATTACGAGAATTTTCGTAAAAACAAGAAATTTTTGTAAATTCGAATTTTTGGGGATTATTTTCAAGACGACGCAAGCCACATGACCCAAATTAGCCAATGGCAGCTAACATGATTACACGTTTTTACGGGAATCCTCGTTTTTCGGAGATCCGCGGGTTTACGGGGGTCCTCGTTTTTACCGAAATCCTCGTATTTTCGAAAAATACCGTTCTTGCTAGCGGACTGTAATTTTTAGGTATTGTAGGCATTGATACGTGTTTCTAAGGACATTACCCAGGTCCCTGAGTGATTAAGTGTACATTACCAAGGCTATTTAGACCACTTTTAATGCGGATTTTGCTGAACTTTCATTTTAATACGTTTTAACGGGTCCGCTCGCGGATTTTCGAATTTACGGATTTTTTCGAAAATCCGCGGATCCTCGCGCGGACCGGATTTTTCGAAGTTCGGACATCTCTAATATGTACTTATATATTTAAGCGTATGCTTCCCTATACTCAAATGGCATATGCATATAAAAAATAGTGCCTTCAGATACTGTAATCAGTATAGTAATTTACTTTTTCCTTAAACGGCATGTACACGCTTAGAACAAAAAACTGGGGCTTTTTTGGGTTTCTGCCCACAATGTCAACAGCTGTTTTTTCCAGTTTATTATATGCATTTGTAACCAGATATTTAATGATAAGTTGTATTCCTATCTAGAAAAGGTATCTGCCTCCTTTTTATAAGCTTGAGCATGTGCAGAGGAGGCAGCAGGTGAAATAGCAGTCAATCATTAGCTGTAATGTCGGTAGTCACAGCCTTGATTGGCTGCATGTAGGGAGGGGCCAGCTTATTCTGTCAGATTGGGGATGATAATTATTCTTAAATATCTCGTTAGTAAATTTGGTGCAGAATATATCAGTTGGGGTTGGGGGCATGTAACTGACAATTGAACAGATTTTTGTTTTAAGAGTGGACATGCCCTTTAAAGGGGAACTGTGGTCTCCAAACAAGTTACATTTAAATGAAAGGCCAGTTTCCTACCTTTAAAACGAGCCATCAACCACCCCTCTACGTGCTCCACAGCCCAAGATATACAGAAATGACTGACCAGAAAGTTAATGGGTGGGAGGCTGACATGTGACATTCCTGAGGCTTCGCCTGCACAGTGCTGCCAGTGAGCACAGCCTCAGACTTCCTCAGTGTATGAGGGAGACAGGAAGTCAATCCTCCTCTTTGCTGTGGGAAGTCCTAACAGAGAAGATAAGGGGGTCTGAGTAACCTTTCGAAAGTTCGCCCATATCTAATCACACACAAAAATGTAAATATCTTCAAAACTATGCAAAATAAACAATGGAAATGAAATGCAAAAATTCCCAGGGGAGCAATTCCTATCAATTTACCTCAATTTACCTAAAGTCATTTTTGGACCACAGTTCCCCTTTAAGCACTAAGTGGATTTTACTTTTCTTCTATTTATGCCACCAATAAACTACACTATATTGTGTTATCCATTATATTATTCCCACATGGGTATAACCTACAATTTACACATGAATACGCATTACTATGATAGTGCAGAGCTGCAGAAGCTGTATGTCAGTGGAGATTCTTAATAGTGACATATTCTTAACAGGATCCCCAACTTACTAAATTATTCCTCACTTGTCTCTGATACACTTATTGTTGCTAAATATGATTTGTGTTCCTTCAGAAGGGTACACTTAAGGAGTGTGACAAAATAATAAGCTGAGTAAAAAGTGTGACTAGATAGTCAAGCGAGATGTCAAGAATAAACCTTAAGCTAGGTACACACAGTCCAGATTTCTGAAAGATGACAGACAGGATCTGCAAGATCCTGTCTGCCATCTTTCAAAGATCTGCATACACACAGTCCCGAGCGTTCTCCCTATGAACTTCATAAGGAGAACGCTCGGGACTGTGTGTTTCCATCGGCCGCGCTAGACTCCTCTATAGGGAGTCTAGCGCGTTCGATGTAAATTTTCAGCCTTTCCCGAACAAACGTTTAGCCGACCCGATCGTTCGGGAAACGAGCGTACACACATAACGATAAAGCCCCGATACCAGCGGATCCGACGGTATCGGGGCTTTATCGTTACTGTGTGTACCCAGCTTTAGACTCCTTGCTGTGTAGTGGGAAGAAACTGGTTAACCTGTTATGCAATTAGCACAGGGCCTCTACTTAATGAGATTCTTACACAGTCAATTATTTTCACACACCAGCTAAAGTAATAATTAAATGGAGAAAAGTCCTACTAAAGAAATGCTCTGATCAGTGGTGGTTATAGGGGCTTTACTATCTAGCTGCTGTCTGGCAGACTCACTAATTGTCTAACAAAGATCTTATTGTTAAGCAATGAAACATGTTGGTATCTCAGTTCAGTATTTCAGTTACAAACACTGATTGGCCGTTTCAAGGATTAAGCAGATTATCTCCCTAGAGCTCTTTCATTACACATAGGTAATGTTACCTCATCTTTTATTTAGGTGGTCTTACCAGTTAACAGACACATATCTTTAGCATCAAAGTGTTAATCTTCGTACGGACGTACGATTTTGACACAGACTCCCCATCTCCGAGCATGTCCACGCAATCGCTGAATGTTTGTTTTGCCCAATAGTCACACAAGTGTATGCATTTGGTCATGGGTCACACGTTGATCTGCCCTGGTAGATCAATAAACAACCCCCGACCGAACGCATATACACATGTGGCTATCGGACGAAATGGCCATTCGTCATGGAATTCGTCGGGGGTCTGTGTCAAAATTGTACATCTGTACAAAGCTTTAAGCTGCAAGACACGCGTCTCTCTAAAGACACACTGCTCTAGATACAGTATTTTAACAGGATTCCTCACAAGCCAACTCCCAAACTTTTAACATAGAAACATTGATCACAGCAATAAATATTTGATGATTTTTAAAGTGTAGTTTGAATGAAAGATATGAAGGGTATCTTTTTAAATAAATGCAACAATTGTGCTTTAGAATGAATGTAGTTTCATTTCAATAGGTGCAGCCCTTCTAACTATTTTTAATGGTTTTCTCCAATAAGGGGTCTTTTAAAAAAAAAAGATGCATGGAAGCATTTTCCTTTGCCAAAATGTGAATGGTAATTAATATATGTAAATGTGACATATCATATCAGCATAAACAGCCTATATCCTAAGGGCATTTCTGTTAAAGAATAATAAATGTTTAGCTCAATTGGGGGAAAAATAGCAAGGCCTAAACACAAATTAGAATAATTGTTTTTCAGTGACCCCAACCGAAGTTTTTTCCTAAAGTTAACACACATATAAAGTGCTAGCTTTGCAATTAGTAGTGAAGCAAGTGTTTCCCAAGGGTGTTTTTAGTTGACAGCAATACAAAAGATAAAAAGGCGCTAATGTTTTGGTTGCACCTCATAACTTTAATGTACGCTACTGCCTTAAATTTTGCTTTTAGCTGTATTTAAACATGAAGAAATAAAATACACCTTACAGCTATACAGAGTTTAAGTGCAAACAAAATATCATAAATATTTCAACTTTTTATAACAAATTGTCAACTTAAGTAAAACAAGATATACTCTTTGTGTGTAGTATTTATATTAACTTTCTATTCAATTTTACATGCTTTAAAGCATGTTGATCTAAATCATTTGGCAAAGGGAGACTTTTAAAGTTTATTTGTGCAGTGTGTGTACAGCTGCGCTGATAGCTATGGTTTACTCTGGTATGATCGGGCAATTGACGGGCTTGCGCAAGCTACATTAAAGTTACGGTCAATTCGAGGGTTACCGAATGACACTTTCGAGGGTTACCGAAAATAGAACTATACATTCAAGGGTAGGGATGGCCGGTTCGCGGATCCGAACCCGGATCCACCGTGGATTTATCCCATTCACGAACATAGAGTAATTCTCGTATTTTCGAAATTTCAAGGGTATTTTTAATTTTAACGGGTCCGCTCGCGGATTTTCGAATTTTCTAATTTTTTTGAAAATTCGCGGATACCCGAGCGGACCGGATTTTGCGAAGTTCGGGCATCTCTATTCAAGGGTTACCAAAATCGAATGATACATTCGAGGGTTACCGAAAGTAAAAGGCTACATTCGAGGGTTATCGAACGATACATTCTAGGGTTAGCAAAAATGAACCATACATTCAAGGGTTACCGAAAATTAATGATACATTCTAGGGTTAACAAATTCATCATAGCCCACATCATGGAATGTACCGTTCTAACTCGTTAAGTTCGGCTCAAACTAGGGTTCAAGTTCGGTTTTGTGTCCATCTCTATTTATGGAATAAATTAATTAATTTTTCTGAAGGTGTATAATGATCTACTGTTTTTATGAAGCATTCATATAGCAGAAACATGGATAAATGATTCACACGACTGGCAGTACATTTAGAAATAAATAAATAAGAAAGGAGATGTAATTATGTTAAACAAGAGTTTAAAATTAAATAGCTGGGGATATAAATGATAAGGTTGTGCAAGGTTGTGGGAGCTGTGCACAGAAAGCAAATAGGTGGGTAAATTAATTTTAGGTGTGAATTACAAGCCACCAAATACTAGGGAGTAGAGATGTAATGTGGGTTTGAATAGAACCCAGTCTCAAATCGAATCTGAGGGTTTCGAAGTCCCAACAAAACTTTCGGAAGTCTCAGACTTCACGGAACCTGTATTTTTCGAATTTTTATAGAAAATCGAAAGTAGACAATTATCGTAAATCTAAAGTAGACGATTATCGAAAATCGAATCCTCGAAAGTAATGATCGATTTCGGTAACTCTCGAAAGTGGAATTCGGAAGCTCGAAAACAACCCGATCGCAAGCAGAGGGCCGGCAGCGCGGCGGAGGAAAGAGGGGAGGTAATTAAAAGTTTGGGGCACTTTCTAAACATAAAAATGAAGCGGTTGGGGCTGGGAGACCAGGGGGAATACTATATCAAAGAATAGTTTTAAGGGTGGACATACCCTTTAAAATAAGTTTTGGTTATATTTACGGGTTCCCCAGACCATTCCCCAGGTCTCTGTGTTATTTAATTTTCTCCCACAGACTTCTATGGGTCCGTTGTCGAATCTTCAAATTTTCCAGGTTAACTAGTGAGGAATCGAGATGGCCGAACTTCCCGAAGTTCGGTTCGTTTTCACCTTCCGAACTTCAGTAAAAGCTAAATAGTTTGAAAACTAACCCTTTAAAGTCAATGAGGAGAAATATTTTGTATAATATTTAAGTATGGATAAAATACAGAAAAAATAGCAATAGTAACTTATTGTAAATGGCTGTGGCACCTGGGAAATCGTCTTGGGAACATGTTACTATTTATCACCAAAACTTGTTTAAACACTACCTTCCTCCATGATCGGGTTTCCGCATGCTACAGTAGAAGAATATGGCCAATTTGAGGGTTACCGAAACAATACATTCGAGGGTTACCAAAATCGAAGGCTACATTCGAGGGTTACTGAAACTGAATGCTACGTTTGAGGGTTACTGAACGATACATTCGAGGGTTGCCGAAATCGAAGGCTACATTTGAGGGTTACTAAAATCGAAGGCTACATTCAAGGTTTACCAAAATGGAGCGATACATTAGAGGGTTACTGATATCGGTCACTATACTCACTCAAACAACAACAGAGGGGAACACCTCTGAGGAAGTGACCTTTCACCAAATGCTTCAGGTGTTTCTCCGCCCTCCCTGCAACCATCATGGTGTCTGCACACCAGTTTTGAATTCCCAGCACTCTGATTTTAATATGTTGAAATAAAGCTGTGTTTTTAGGAGTTCCGTCACAGCCTGCTCTTATTCCTTTACTTGATTCTATAATTTAAGGTCTGTTGGCCCTAAGAGGGGCTATATCTATGTAAGCTAAAACCAGTAGAATGCCTCAGGGTTCTGTTCAGGGGCCACTTAACATTAGAGATGGCCAAACTTCATTTTCGAACTTACAATGGGGGAAATAGTTTGGATCAAAGAAATGGTAACTTACTATAAATAACTCGGGGACCTGGGAAATACACTGGGGAACACGTCTCTGCAGGAAAAACAACACTATTACTACATGCGCCGGTTTTGATAATCCTCAAATTGTCGAATTCAAGAATCCATGAACCGTTATATCGGTAAGTGCGACTTTTACGCCCTTTTAAGATTTTTTTCCCTTCCTCTGGATCAACTGCTAGGTAGGGTTACAAATGGTACAAAGGTTGGACTAGACAGAGATATGTCTTTATTTAAAGGACAAGTCCACCCTCATAAGAACATCTTTTAGAAAGAATGGCCTCTTTAAAATATGTTGATATATCATACTTTGTCCTATGAATTCATTACTGTATGCCTGCTATGCTTCTGGATGCCTCATGGAAACTGAGCAATTTAGAAACCTGCACTGAGCATTTACTGAGCCTGGGCATGCTCAGAAGAGGCAGACAGGGGATTAACATTCAGTCATTGGCTGTGATGTCAACTGTCAAATCCATAACTGACAGTTACTAACTGGAAGAACCAGGAAGCAGACACTGGGGCAACAGGACATTGTGCAGGATTTCAGATTAGGCTTATATATTTCAGATTTCAAACTATTACAGTTTATGGTTTTGGGGGGTGATTTACCTGTATGTAAGTTTTCATTTTAGGGCTGGACTTGCCCTTTAATCTCAATTACTATGTTAATATGTATTTAAGCATGGTAATAGATTGTTATTAGGGTGGATATGCTGTATTATAAATTTCATGTTTCCTGGTACATTATCTATAACATAAAACTTGTTCATCACAGAATTATAAATAGAGATAAATGTAATGTCAAATATCCATTCTGCAGATGCCCTTTTTATAATAGTGAATCTTAACAAATAAAAGGAACTGATTCTGAAAAATCTGTTTATACCAAATTCATGGAACATTTAGTAAACTATTAAATGAACTAGAGTTCATCAGTTTATTGCTATTGACTTTAATATCAGTCATTGTTGTATATTGTTATACGGCCAATAGCTCTTTGATTGCATTTTACTTGATTTACAGATCTTCCCAGTAGAGCATTCACTACTGCTCTTATAATTATTTATATGCATTGTTTTTGCTAACAAAATATTTTTTTCTTTAATTTATTCTATATTAATGGTCAGAAATCAAAACCAGTATGTGGAAAATCATTAGTTCATTTACTGGTATATAGGTTTTATTACTAATAGGTTCATTGCTAACAGACATCACTAAAGGAGAAGTGTAGTTCAAAATTAGTCTTTTTAAATGAGGGCTGTCCCCTATTTCACAACTCTGTGGAGAGATTTACCCATTAATGGCAAAATGGCAATGCTTTGAAATAATTATTACCTATATGTAGATAGTAAGTAAACAATCTGGAAATAGTTAACAGTAATTTTAATGTACTATTGGTGATTTTACACTGCCCATTTCGTCTCATGCAGCTAAATAAGGAACCTGTGTATTTTATCTGATTTGGCTGTGTGTGAAGAGCATGTCATGAGCAAGGCTTTCAAATGTGCTATGCAAGACAGGTAAACATGCCCTCAGAACTATGTATAGCCTAGTCAGCAAACAGCAAACGCGATATTGATTCATGAAAGGAGCATTTACCCAGAGCAATATCGGCTCGGGGTAAATGAGCCTGTTTGCCTCTCCTGGGTGATTTATGAAATTAACCTGTGGGGTGGGTCTGTTCCCATAATCCATCTTAGCTGGGTGATACCCAGCTAAGTGTAAGCAGTACACTTAACATGCTCTGTAGAGTTCAACAGATCAAAACAAGGAAGCTGTAGCCTTGCTTCCTGGAAACTGACAGTCAATTATCAGCCAATTATATAACAGCACAGAGACACACAGATCATCAAGCTACAGAAAATTCTGCTAGGACAGGACACAGAACAGAGATTTAAAAGTGTTGAAAACGAAGTGTTGATATGTAAGTGTGTTAACCCCCACACACAATTCCTTTGAATTTCACATAAAAAACTAAATTAATCTTTATAGTTTATTTCCTATCAAGCACTGAGGGAAAAAACAGTAAGTCTGGTGATTTGAACCTGTCACCTCATGGGCTGTTTCTAAAATAAACACTTTAGACTGCTTAGTCACCACAGCATTTGCAAAGAATACAGGTACATTTAGAAATGTTATAAAGAACAGAGTAATGGCAGTAAAATTAACTGAATATTTTGTATTGTTAGAAAGCTGGATAGCTGTCAGAGATGCATGATAATTGAAAAATAAACAGCAGGATAACAAACATCTTTCAAAGTCTTATTAGGGACTTCCATATTGTGTGGCGACTCTTTGAAAACTATATAGGGTGTGAGTTGTACTTTCAACAAAATGGAAGCCTTCTTAGTTATAGAATCTATTCTATATATCTCATACTGTATGTATATAAGTGCAGATTACTAGAGAAGAATCTTACAATGTAAATGTGTTCTGGGAAGAAAAGCTTTCACATTAGGAAAAGTTCTCCCTAAAGTTTGCAAACAGTTTAATGTGCATAATTTTAATGTCTAGACATCATGGCAATGTACATTACAGCAATGTATCCCTCCCCTGTCAACATACAAGTGAACCATGCTCAGTGTGGGCCTCATTTACCAAGAACCACAAGTGCAACATTTCTTCTTAAAGTCACACTTAAAAACAATCAAATCAATGGCATGACTTTTTAACATCAGCATATAACCGGCATTAAAGTCACACATTTGGTAAGAACCATTTAATAGCAGTAATAGGATCTACAGAGAGCATGTTTGTCTCTCTGTATGTTTTTGTGTACCAAGACATGAATGTTGTGTCCTCTTATCTGGTAAATAACACATCATATACTAGATATTATCAAATATCCATGTTCTATTTTATTTCACCGGTAACTATCCATAAAAATTAAAAATGTAATAAAAAATAGATTCATTAATTATACATGATATACATGGTTTCAGTTATGTGTTTATTAGGTAATTTAAATATTTAACATAACTGATCTAAAACTTCACATAACCATTAATTGTACCTTTCACAAGAAATAATTATATGCTGTCTTATTTCAATTGCTCTGGTAACATTTGTGTAGTGTTTGAAATAGAATTCTAAGGGCAGAAGAGAGAGGATGCAATTTTCTTGAAGGTAGAAAGCACGACTTTTATTTAATAAATTTATATGAGATTTTCTTCCAAAAGAACAATGGGAAGAACTGGCAGTAATCAAGATGTCTTAATTCCTTGACATAAACATACACACAGATTAATGAAGCTTGCAGAGATTCTTTATAAAGGAAAGATTGCTTATCGATCCATATCAAAATTTTCATGGTAATCCCACTAAAGAGAGAGAGTATCTGGTATCTGACTTAATAATCTGATTGCTGAGCTGTCCAAGACAATTCTACCAAGGGTGAACTCTAATCAGTCCACGTCTTCTCATTTCAATGTCTCTGGCATCTAAGGGCCTTTGTCCCAACACGTTGCTACAAGCTGGACAGTGATTAAAGATATGATGTGAGCATGTTGACAAATTAAATTTTTGCACCTCAGAAGCTATTTCCGAATGCATTTGATTCTTGAATATTGCTTTTGCTTTTTAAATTCAATTTCTAACTTAAGTAAATTCATAGTTGAAAGCAACATAAAAGTGTTTTCAGAAAAATAGTCCAAAATGCCCAGTAACCTATTTCTAATGACCTTTGTTAATTTTACCTTTAAATATACAATACACCTAAAAAAAATCCAAAATGATAACTGCATTTTTCATTTAAATATTATCTATTTTTAATTAATGTCCTGTTCGCTATTTCTTCTTCATTAATAGTTAATATTGTTCATTAATAGTAAATATTGTATTGATATGGAATAAATATATATTGATGCTTTTTCTTCAAGGTTACACAAGCTGGTATTCCTTACTACAAATATAAGAATAAAAGTAGAGTGTAATTGCGCACAAGCACAAGAGAATGAGAATGATGTGTGTCATCCGGTATCTGTCCATTCCCTGTCCACCTGGAAGACTCTGGCATGCACAGAGAAGCTCTCCCCCTCCCTCCCCCCCCAGATCCCTCGGCTCTGCAGTAAATTTAAAAAATAAAAATCTTTTCTGTTGTGTAGGGGACCCCCCCAATGCTAAACGCCCTGGTTATAACCATACAGAATTACCTGCCTTCTGTCCCAAGGTATGAACGAAGGGTTGGTCCCCTACATTACAGAAAATGTTATATTTTGGGGTGACAATATTCTTGGGACCCACAGAATGAATGTCATTCAATATCTAAAAAGCAGGTGCTGGGGGGACTGTTTTAGCAAGAAAGTGGGGCAACCCATATGATAACAGGAGCAGCTCACCTGGCAGTTATGCCTCTGTTCAAAAGCAATTAAAACTAACACCCCATTTTTAGCTTGTGTATGCCTTTTATTGCTACATTTTCTTTTATCTACACTAATAAATCAGAAGTAGAGATCAAAAACAGTGGCATAAAAAAAATATTCATTCAAACCAATTGAATTGTAATTTTTTGAATTTTCAATAGTAAATTTTGAGTTTTCGATATCATTTTTGAATTTTCAATAGTATTCAATATCATTTTTCTATAAGAATTTTACATTTTCAAAAGGAATTTTAGCGTTTTTGATTTTCTGAATTTTCAAGCAATAGTTCTGTTTAAAAAATTTTAAAAATCCATCTGAACCACAAATTTACAACAAACGGCAGTTCTGAATCGGAACCAGGTTTGTTTTAAAGCCAGGATTCATCACTAATCAGCAGCATAGACAATTATAGGCCATGTTGGAAATGTACAATGTGGCCATAAATAAATAATTTTTAAAAGTAGTTTACCAGTACATTGTATTATTTTTATACCGAGCGGTCAATATAGACACGTTATTTGTATTTTACACCATGGTCATTATTTTATGATGGTAATGTAAAATACATATGTTGTAAAATGTTGATTCCTTACCTTAATAAATTTGCCCGTTATTTATATTACCTGTCATTTGTTATATCACAATTAAAATTAATAGTAAAAAATAGTAATAAATCTAGAATATGCATCATAAGACGTAATGATTTCTTCATCTTCTACAAAACAAAGGAACACATGGGTCTCGATTGGTTGGGATGAAATATTGCCAATCATTATAGAAACAACTGATATTTCCAGCCAACTTTCTGACAAAATCAGGTGGAAAATACATCTGCCGCATTGTTATATACATTCTTGCACAATTCTGAAATTGTTTAGGGCTTCCGGCACTGACAGGCAGATATTAGTTGGCCCATGTGTACATAGCCCTACATCCCTGCCACACAACCTGACCATAGTTATGTATTTGATCTTAGGAAAAGATGATATGCGGTGTAGTGTCTTTTTTGTTTTCTATAGGTTCAGGTCCTGATAAGATGGCAAATCAATATTACTTTAGGTGTCTCTAATGGCCTCTATTCACATAATAATAAGTGCACTCTTCTGTGCATTTAGCACTTGCACTTGGTTAAAGTGCAAGTGCTAAAAAAGGGAGGGTGGATTGATTATTCCTACCTCACAATATCATTTCATTAAGAAGCTACAGCACTAAAAGTTTTCATTTGCCAGGATAGTCCTGAACTTTTCCTGTATTAAAGATAGTGCTGAAGCCAGGAGGAAGACTGGCAGAATCAGTTTTCTTTGGGCTGGTGCTCCTCACAGAAACAATATTGGGAGTAAGGAATTACCAATTCTATATGCCTGTCCCATGTAACTGTTTTTTTGAAAAAAATTTACACACAATAGTTATCCTTTAAACATAGGTTAATTGCATGGGGGATTTTGCTCAAAGGATTTGATCGTCTTTAATTTTTTTGCAAACTGATTTACCCTAACATATATCTACACAAGCTGTTTAATTAACTGCTAGCTATGTAACCATTTCATCCTGTTTATAGAGCTTAAAATACTGGTGCCAAGACATACAATATTATGACATTATGTTTGCGATTCATACAACTTGCTTAAACTGTTTGTTATAGTATCAAATAGCTTTTTAAAGAGGTGAACAATCTTTGAATACTTCTGTGGACTCTATAACACAAATAATCCAAGGTCTTTTTAAAGCATTGGGGAAATGCTTACACTTTTATAAAGCACTATAAAGCATTAGCCATACAGAATTGAAACCTGGGCATTTGTATATGACAAGGAGAATATATAAGCGTAGAGTTTAGAAGAAAGGGTTAATAAAAGACTACAATATTATAGTAATTAAGTTAGGTACACAAACTAGTGATTAAGTCCGATACTGTCAGTATCGAGCGCATGGCCGTTGAACGTTTGGGTCGGCAAAGCAGTTGTTCGGGAAAGACCGTACATTTCTTTTCCCTCGGCTATGGCCATCTCCCGATACAGTCCCGAGCATTCTCCCTATGCTGGGAGAACCCTCGGGACTGTGTGTAGCCTGAATTTTGAAAAATGACAGACAGGATCTTGAAGACCCTGTCTGTCATCTTTCAAAAGTCTGTGATGTGTGTACCCAGCTTTAAGCAGAAGCAAAAAAGGCCACATATTTGTAATCTCTGTATAAAACATCATTCACAGTAAGATTTGCATTTGATAAAAACCCAATACAGGTGATTATAAGGTCTGAAATGTATAAAAGGTGAATACAGTGTGTGTGACATCATACCCATTGAAAATAGTCAGCTCTGGATTTATTATTAAAGAATAAGTGCACTGTAAAATCAAGTTTATTTGGAAGCTGCAGCTTTAAAAATATTGTTACAATATTTTTTTTTTTACCTATGCCCCTCCAGAGCCTACCTTTGTGCCTTGAAAGTTGCTGACATCTTGTTACTGGTTTGCTGAATGTTAAGCTCCGCCCCTCTGAGATTTCCCCTGCTTTCTCCTGCTTGAGCCTCAAACAGTAATGCCTGTGAGTTCCGTGCACTCTCCTGCTTGAGCCTCAAACAGTAATGCCTGTGAGTTCCATGCACTCTTCTGCTTGAGCCTCAATCAGTAATGTCTGGGAGTTCGGTGCACTCTCGTGCTTTAGCCTCAAACAGAAATGCCTGTGAGTTCCGTGCACTCTCCTGCTTGAGCCTCAAACAGTAATGCCTGTGAGTTCTATGCACTCTCCTGCTTGAGCCTCAAACAGTAATGCCTGTGAGTTCCGTGCATGTGCGTATGCACAGAACTCACAGGCATTATCAATTGAGGCTCAAGCAGGAGAGTGCACGGAACTCACAGACATTACTGTTTGAGGCTCAAGCAGGAGAAAGCAGAGGAAATCTCTTAACAGAGGGGCAAACCAGGCTTAACATTCAGCAAACCAGTAACAAGATGTCAGCAACTTTCAAGGCACAAAGCTAGGCTCTGGAGGGGCATAGGTAAAAAAAAAAATATGGCAACAGTATTTTTAAAGCTGCAGCTTCCAAGTGAACAAAACTTGATTTTACAGTGCACTTATCCTTTAATAATAAACCCAGTGCTGACTATTTTCAATGAGTATGATGTCACACACACATATTCTTTTTTTAGAATAATTATATCACTGTATTCACCTTTTATACATCTCAGACCTTATAATCACCTGTATTTTGTTTTTTTTATCTTATTTAATCTTATTGTGAATTATGTTTTATACAGAGATTACAAATATGTGGCCTTTTTTGCTTCTGCTTAAAACTGGGTACACACATCACAGACTTTTAAAAGATGACAGGCAGGGTCTTCAAGATCCTGTCTGTCATTTTTCAAAAATCAGGCTACACACAGTCCCGAGGGTTCTCCCTATACACAGTATATACCGTTTGAAGCTCAAGCAGGAGAGTGCACGGAACTCACAGACATTGCTGTTTGAGGCTCAAGCAGGAAAGTGCATGGAAGTTACAGGCATTACTGTTTGAGGCTCAAGCAGGAGAGTGCACGGAACTCACAGGCATTACTGTTTGAGGCTCAAGCAGGAGAGTGCACCGAACTCACAGGCATTACTGTTTGAGGCTGAAGCTGGAGAAAGCAGAGGAAGTCTAGAGGGGCGGAGCTTAACATTCAGCAAACCAGTAACAAGATGTCAGCATTTTTCAAGGCACAAAGCTAGGCTCTGGAGGGGCATAGGTAAAAAATAAATATGGCAACAGTATTTTTAAATCTGCAGCTTCCAAATTAACAAAACTTGATTTTACAGTGCACTTATCCTTTAATGTAAAATGTCAGCATTAACAAAACAAAATCGAAATGACTCAATGTGATAGTAGTAATGTTGGAATGCAGGCACAGCTGCATAGCAAGGTAAACAAATGAATTTACTACCAATAAACATTTGTTTCAAAACCTTTTCCTCTAATTAAAAACAGATCTGATTCTCTCAAACAACCAATTATTGAACAGATTGTTAAGTCATTGTATAATGGAGGCAGCAGTTCACTGTAGAGCTGCTAGAATCTGTGATCAGTTTTTTATCAAATTATATTAAATTCAATTACAAAAACATGTACAGGTAAAATAACATAATAAATGTGAAGCAAAGGTGGGTAGATATTATCTATGAATTAATAGAATTAGTAATAGATGGTTCATATTCATATTGAAAATTGTGCTTGTTATGGAACAGAAATCTTACACAAAATTGTACTACAGATCAATAAAATAAAACAAAGAAAAAAGGGGGAAATGTAAACCAACCCCCACCCCACCCACACCCCCACACACACTAAGACTAATGAAAGCTACATACAGTATACATTGAAAATACATTGCAGCAGGCTATAAAAAAACAACCTAGGTTAAGTATTAATAACACAAGTCTACACATAACACATTGTTTACAATACATATATCTATATGTATCCATCCTCAATAATAGATAGAGAATAATGTGCACATAATTGTAAGTACATGTTTTAGTGAGTTATATGTGTCTGTTGACATAGCTACACAACAGTTTTGACCTTACTGTTTAACATTTGTGAAATTACAGTTTACATGGTTTTCCTGGGTCTTCTGTATTAAATGACATCACACTAGAAAGCACAACATTATAGAAGAAAGATTTTGCCATGCAAATTAATTCTTGCCATCATCATGGTAACCACAAAGCAATTTGCATGCTGGTTTTGAGGGGTTTTTGAAAATTCACAGTTGCAGAAAAAGTTTCTGAAATTCAAAGGGTGGAACTTGGTAGATTTCTTAGAACCGAAATTTTGAACGTTTGAAAATTCAAAATGTGGTATTGAAAATTGAAATGTCAGTGTTGAAAATTAGAAAAATCACTATAGAAATATAATGTTGAACATTCAAAATTCTGCTCCCATTGACATCATTTCAATTAGAATTTTTGGTTCCACAGTTGGAACAAAACACACCTGTTTCATTCAACTCTGTCACTCCAAAATGTTCCATACATCATTGCATGTTGTGTCAGAAGACATATGTGGACATATTGAAACATAATATTCATAGGTCCTTCCAGATGCACCACCCTGTCTTACTTAAAGGACAATTATACTCACCTTCCCTCCGCTCCAGATCTTCATGTAGTAACTTTTACCCAGGGTGAGGACCTGAACCGCTAGGTCCTCACCCCGGGATTCACGAAACCTTCAGCAGCGTGTTGCAGCAACGCTGCTCTTGTAGGCTCCGCCCCCTACTCCCCGTCGGCGATGAGGCCAATAGGAAGGCGCGCTTGTTGCAGAGCGTGCCTTCCTATTGGCCTCGTCGCCGACGGAAGAGGGGGCGGAGCCTACAAGAGCAGCGTTGCTGCAACACGCTGCTGAAGGTTTCGTGAATCCCGGGGTGAGGACCTAGCGGTTCAGGTCCTCACCCTGGGTAAAAGTTACTACATGAAGATCTGGAGCGGAGGGAAGGTGAGTATAATTGTCCTTTAAAGGACAATTATACTTACCATTTCCCCGATCCACTCCTGCAAAGTACCCAGGGTGAGGACCTAAAACACTCACCTCTGGGTACTTTTCAAAAGTCCTGAAGTACTTACTTGTAATCTCCCTCGTCACTTAAAGGGGTATTATTTTATAAAGCAACGGCTTTCTCTGTTTATGTTTAGGCTAAAACATATTCAGAGACATGTGTTTTTAATATCAACTCAAATTGTACAAATAAAAGTTGCTAGTCTTACTTTATGCTTGTAAAGGTTCTCATTCATCCAGGTCATGGTAATTCTGTGGTATTCAGTTAGTCAACAGGACTTTTTAAGTTGAGTTCTTGAAGACGTTTCACTATTCATCTGACTGGCTTTCTCAATTAAGAATGAGTGGTACAGGAATCTGTTGGCAATAAATAGCCAATAAATGTATCTCAATAAATGTATCTCAATCAGCATATAACTGCAAGGTGTCAGGGACCTCCTGAATACAAGGTGTTGATTGCCCAGTGTTAGGCATTGTACATGGTAGACAATTGATATCAAGCACCCCTCTCCCCCCTTCCACATACACACCTCTATTGAGGCTTGGTTTCTTTATATTGACATAAATTGCCTTCTTGACACCTTTTCAACCAATCCTGTTCCGTGGCCGAAAAAGGCATCTTAATGTCCAAATTTGTGCTGAATAGCATGTTGTGGTCACCTATACATAAGAGCTGATGGTAAAAACCCATATGTATGGAACACACTTATACAAATAATGCCATTGAATAGCAGCTGTTGATCCAATGCTATTATAATGGCATTATCATTGCAGACTGCCAATGTATGGGCCAGACTAAAGGGCAGAGCCCAAGGAAGAGAAATTTGATTTTAAAAGAGCATCCAGTTTGTGATCCTTAAAAAAGGTGTTGGGAAAGTAATGATCGTGGTTAGTGGAAAGGCAGGACTTGTCAAGGCCCACATCCAGAGGAGACGCCTAATGGTCTGTGTCAGCTTTGACAAAGGGGAAAGACACATGGAAGGCTGGGGGTTATTCTGGCTTCAGAAAAAGGAAATTAGAAGTATCTTTGGGGTTCATTAAATCTGGGAGCTGAAGGTGCTTAATAACTGCCCAAAAGGGAAAATTTGCCACGTTCTGATTTAAACCCTGAAGCACACTGATAACATGAATGAAGCCCAAAGTGAAATACTGAAAATTACAATACAAAGCACAAAAAACAATCTCGAATTTCATTATTAGATTTCTCTTACCAGCAGCGAGTTAATCGTATTACTGTTTTGTCTCCCTTTATATAATAAAGCATTAATGATGATTTTACATTTACAAATAATCTTCTTCAACCTCTTTGAATCTTTTTTTTTTTTTTAGCCCAAAGGCTTATAAGAGAAGAAAAGACTATATTCGTTTTTGGTTTATTGTCTTTTTATGACAATGTGCAGTTAATTTGTGGATCTATAAAACACATCTACATGCCGTATGTTGCTGATTAGTTAAACTATTTTCCTTTAGCCCTAAACAACCTGAAGGATGATAAATAAGAAGGAACCCACACATTTGATAATAAGTTCTCAGATGCTGTAATACATCACATGTTTTATGTTTCAATTTTTGATAATGAAATTAGCTGTGAGCTAAATTCTTTCTACTGGTTTGTTAATGTCACTCAATATCTGAAGCCTAAATCAAAATTAAATAAGAAAAATAAAAATCAACCAATAATGAGGAGCATCATTTAGTCTATTGTAAAACTGAAATACTCCCTGTTCTTCCAGGCTACAGGTTTTTATTACAATACTTCATCATGAATTGAGGCATTAGTTTCTACAGCTTTACACCTACAATATGTTTTATTTTAAATTAGGACAAACAAATATTTGTTTAAAGGCAGTTTGATGTACACTACGGTACATATCTACAAAGAAACTAGTCAAAAAAGAAGCAAGCAGGACTTTATTCATTTAAACCCTTTATTCATTAAACTGACATCTCATGTGAACATGTACTACTTTCACATGTGGCTCCTCTGTACATTTTTTTATTGTCCTTTTTTGCAATGGACCTAGGATCTTACTGGTGAGTCCACTTGTCATTAAATCATTAGGGTCTGGGAACTAATGCTCAAAACTTTTAAAACCTGAGTCCCCTTGCGAAGCCCTGCTGTTGACATTAGTGAGCTGACATTTCAGGTTTGGTAATTCTTCTTCCCAGAATGCACACTACCTTGGAATGTTCCTAGCAGCAATTTCTAGTGATTGGCTGTTGGATGGGTCAAACATGCTCCGATCTCTACTGAGAAAGTGAATTAACCAAGGCCCTGGGTCGAGGGCAAAACTATAATGGTCTCTATTAGGGTTCCTGCAAACAGGAAGTCAGTATTTCAGAAGCATTTATTTATACACAGACAAAATGCTGAATGGCAGGTTATGGAAATTAAGATGGAAAAATACTGCTCCTTTTTCTTAAAATGTATTTGCACTTCCCCTTTAAGACTACAACCATATTTAGTGATTTCATAAATTACTTATATACAGCCCATTGAAAATTTTCATAGGACAAAATAACACACAAAGCAAATAATATATATAATTAACATAATATATTAACAATCATTCTCAAAGATGAATTTAAAATTAATAAATACTTTATGCAATTGACTTCATAGAAAAACATCTCTATAGTATGAATCTGATGAGTTGATGAACAGTCCTTACATACACACACCTTCTAATTTTTTCACGTGATTTAAATGTGTTATGTATAATAGTTAAAGGGGAACTGTGGTCTCCAAAAAAGTTGAGTTTAAATGAAAGGCCAGTTTCCTATCTTTAAAACGAGCCATCAACCACCTCTCTACATGCTCCACATCCCAAGATATAAAGAAATGACTGACCAGTGAGTGGGAGGCTGACATGTGACATTCTTAAGGATTCTCCTGCAAAGTGCCACTGGTGAGCACAGCCTCAGACTCCCTCAGTGTGTGAGGAAGACATGAAGTCCCTCCTCCTCTCTGCTGTGTGAAGGACAGCCCTTCTCTCTCACTATGTGAAAACAGCCTAAAAAGGCTGTTTCCACAGAGTTTTTTAGGGGGGGTCTCAGAGTGGCCCACAGCACCTGTGAGTGGGTGGGGCTTATGCACCCACGAGCGGGCAGGGCTAAGGCACCTGTGAGTGGGCAGGGACACATGGGGTTGTAAGGGAATGGGCCAAGAGGGGCCTGCAACTGGAGGGACCATGGGGTCCATGAGTGGGAGGGACCAAGGGGGCTGCAGAGGGGAGGAGACACAGGGCAGATTGACTGACTGTTTTCAGAGCAGGAAGCAGGAAGCAGGAAGTGCAGGGGACCTGGAGATGTTGCTGCCATATCACACACAAAAATGTAAATATCTTCAAAACTATGTAAAATAACCAATGAAAATAAATTGCAAAAATTCTCAGGAGAGCAATTCCTATCAATTTACCTCAATTTACCTAAAGCTATTTTTGGACCACAGTTACCCTTTAATGTTAAAATCTTTACAAGTTACTATTGACATGCTCTTTGCATATTTAGTTACAAATTTCCCATTAAATTGGTGCATTTATTATAACGGCTTTGGGGAAAAAAATGGCCTGTTGACAGTTGTTGTTTATTATTCAGTCTGGCCCTTTTGGAGCCATCCAACCTGATTTTGGGTTTCATTGATTTTTACAGAGCCCACATATATATATTTTTATTTTATGAATGCATTTGGCATACTTTATATACTGAGCTTGTCACTAAATGCAACACACACTTCTCTTAACATATATTATTGGTGTGCCTATAGTGGTGGTAGGCTCCTGTGGCACTTTTAAACTAAGAAATAAACCCAGAGACACAATGCAGCTTACAGTAGGGACAATGTTCTTTTGTGTCAACAAAAGAACACACACCCCACTTGTTGAGGTGGAGCACCTTATATACTGCTTGTCTTATTTTTTTGTTAAGCACAAACTTTTCAGGGATTCTGAGGGGCATGAGATATGCATTTTTCTATCTGAATCAGCTGGAGGCTTTATATGTAAGGGAAGCAGAAGGTCTCCTTGCTTGTGTGTTTCCCAAGTTAAAGGGTTAATCTGTTAAACTTACTTGAAAAATTCATGCTGGATGGCTCAATAATAATCTATTTAGCTAAATTCTTTGACTTAAGTACAATGAGGTGGTATATAATACAAAAATTCTAAGATACCAAAGTAACGTGTATTACTCGATTTTCATTCTTAAAATATGACGTGGACATGTCTTTAAAATAGGAGACTTGTAAATTTTCTGTTTGAATTTAATGAATTTAATATCTATGCATACTGGCTCTTTAGTCTACATTAAAGTGACAATAAAGTGACTATTTGCAATAGCTTTCAGGTGTATATATAGATCTATGAACTGTGAACTGAATCTGTAAACTATAGAACTCAACTGTTACAGAGTAAAACCTTCCTGCCAGAGCTCTGTTTGCTGTATCTAACAGCTGAGTTAGAAGCAGCAATGGTGTGTGTCTTGACCAGCCTCCTACTTCTACTATAAGTGCACATGCACAAAAGATAGGAGGTGCCCAGGACAACCCACTGATTAGCCGTTAGAAGTAGCAAGTGGAGCACTGGAACACTGCATTGGTTGAGTTATATTGATCAATGGGAGGCAGGAATAAGCTATTCTACCTCCTTGTGAATTATAGATCTATATGGCAGCTATTGAAAATAGTCACTTAAGTGTCCATTTAAAGTGACACTATACTTATGCAGCAACTAACTGTTCTTTGGCTCCTTCCTTCCACAGTCAGGGTCTATGAAAAAGTGATGTTTTATCGGGTTAACGTGGGTTTTACACTGAGTTTGCATTGCCTGCGCCATTTCCAAGAATGTTCCGAAATAGCATGGTGCAGGTGATGCAAAACCAGTAAAGTTTTGTGCTACTATATGGTGCAAAACTTAACACCATTGAATAGGAGGCATTAGCCGGCGCACTTACCTATCAGAGATCCCGCAATGTACAAAATCTCGCACAGGGATTTTTGCATTGGGGGAACTCAGGCAGGTTAGCTGCATCGGACTAAATTATTGCATCTCCCCCTCTGTCTTAAATAGCCGTTATTGGCTTCCTACATACTGTACCTTGCGGTTGCGCAACACTTTTTTGTGTACCGCCGCAACAGCCGTAAGTTATGTCTTAAGATCACGTTAACCCTTGGCACATGGGTTAACGTGACTTTAAGATTGAAAAATCCATTTACGACTCTCTGTACATAGCCCTAAAAATATTTTATGGCACAGTAATTAGATATTAGTATAAGCGGAAGGAAGTGGAGACATGCAGTATGTATTTTGTATGCTGAATGAGATATTTTATAATTTGGATTTTACAGTGTAGTGTTACGCCACAAAGGAGTTCCCTGACCATATAAAATCGGCCAAATACTTTTGTACAGGGAAGGCAACTCAGAGGTGGTGTAAAATCTTTATATTAATATGTTTAAGGGTTACTATACTCACTCAAAAACTTCACATCTTTACATCTTAAACTTCAATTTAAAAGACGTAAAATGGTGGCACTCACATATTTATCTGTGCTTGCTTTGTCAATAATTCACACACCTATAGAATTTTCGAAAATTTTATATTTTTAGAGTAAATATACCCTTTAAGGGCATAATTATTTCTTATTATACATGTTTCTTTTTTCCCTTTTAATTTTATTATCATTAAATCTATCTAGGCATTCTCCCTTCTTAAACTAACAACTGAAAAAAAGTTACATTTTTCTTAACGGCAGTTTCCCAGCTAAACACAAACTTTACAGGGAGAATAGAACTCCATCTGTTATGTTCGTAATTGACAGGAGGCATTCAGTGAGAGAAGACATTGCTATGATGTGTACTGTCTCCACTGACTGAATGGCCCAGCTCCTGCATTCTCACTGAATGGCATCTGTCAATTATGAACATATCAAATGGAAACCTTTAGTTCTTTTAAAGTTTGTGTAACTGGATAACTGAGGGTCGAAAAAGGCAGCTAAAAAGCTTAGGGAGAGACGGGCCAAAAGGAGCATAAAGCCCTTCACTGAGCATAAAAATGGAGAAACACCTTATAGCAGAAGGCATCTTGCAGTCTCATGCTATATGAATAGCATTGCCCACAAAATCTAAGAAACAGAAAGTAACTGAGGATCAAAATACTTAACAGTTTATTTCCCTTAGAATAGCTAGATAGCTATTTTTAAGTTAGTTATTCTAGGCAGGGAGAGGGAAGAGAATACAAGGGGAGCAACAATGGAATTATTTCTTAATATAATCAATCAGCTACGTGATTATTATAGGAAAATAATCCACTGCAGGTCTTATTATAATTCAGAGCAGTTTTGTATTTTATCATTATTTTAAAATAATTAACAATTAATCCTAGATGAAAAACAATTCTGTTTTACAAGTTAAATTTGACAAAATTTAAAGCTGATTATACTATATATTAAATTGAATATTGTAATGAGCAGGGATGGATCGGGGTTTGGAAACAAACATGTTTTCAAACATATGCAGATCCAGTGGAACATTGGAATTTGGAAGGGCGGAGCTTTGCTGAATTTTGCAATGTGGAAATTTTAAGGTTCAGTTACAAAAGTCTTAAGGGCACGGCAACACTGCGACGCAAACGCAATCGCACACGGAATCGCATACGATTTTGTTGCGTTTGCGCATGCAAACATGCAAAAAAGTTAAAAATCAGTGTCAACATTTAATGGCAAAAATTTAAAAATTCTGTTCCAATTGGGTTTGATAAGAATTTTCTGTTCCCACTTGGATTCAGTTTCTATTGGTTTCATTTATAGTAATGTAGTAATGAGTATGACTGTAACCATTGTAGATTCTGTGGCTTTTCTTAGTGTTAAATAAAAATAACAAACAACCTCAAACTTAACCAATATTTTAGGGGAAAGGCAGATTAAGAACAAAAAGTAGTAGTAAACTTTAGCAAACAAATCAGAATTCATTTTGACAGCTTACTGCAGTTGACCAGTCAGACTTAGTTACTGATGAGGTGGTAGAAGTTTCCACACAATTATGCAGCCATGAATACAGCCAAACTGAGGAGCTGAGGGTGCCCCTTTCCATAAAAGCAGAGTATTACTAAAGATGGTCAAATAATAGCCATAATAAAAGTGAAATTACATTGGAAGCTTGGTAAAGGCTTAAAGGACATGTACTGTGTATAGGAAACAGTATGGCATATCTTGCCCATATGTATAAATACAAATACATAGAGAAATAGAGGCAATGTTGGATAGTAGGCTGTCTGACAAGCTGACTGGTAAACTGGCTGTCAGTTTAGCTATTAAAATGCTCACACAAAATATACAGCCCATTCACTTTCCCTACTCCATCTGTTTGCTCTACCTACACTTTAACACGCTGACAAATGGCTTCTGGAAAGAGATGAAATTGCCAAACTCGAAACAACTATGCAGTCTTTATTCATCGCATTTCTTGTGGGCTTGCCATAGTCCATAGGAATGTTAATGCAAAGTGGTAGAAACTAGTAGTATATTCAGTTCAGCCACAAAGAATTAGGCCACAGAAACTCAGAAATTACAATTAGGCCACTGAGTACTGAAGCATGTCACAAGTAAAAATCATTTGTTCATAGTCCAAAATTCCCTCTGGAAGGTAAATTAAGTGCAATGGTTACAATGATGGGAAATGTGTGGGAGAGGATGATATGTAAGGAATATGGGGTGAAAGGGGCACAGGCAGAAATGGCAGAAAGTTTTTATCCACGTCACATGTGTGATTCCTTATAGGGTGCAGGTCTTATAAAGAAACATTTCCTGTCATGAATACTTATTAATGAATCAAGTTCAGATAATTATGCACAGTGGATAGTGGATTGTGTACTTTGTTTCTAGCCCAAGTAGTTTTTTCACTTTAGTTGCCCTTTAATTTGTTAATAAATACTGTGGTCTTTTTCATCCAAATCATATTACTGATACCTTATAGGGTGCAGGTCTTATAAAGAAACATTTCCTGCCAAGAAAATAATAATAATAATGAATTAAGTTTAGATAATTATTTATGTAAAAAGGACCAGAACTGCTATTTTAGTTTTTTCCCCGAAACCAAATACTTTTAAACCAATTAAGATTTGTCTGACAAGGAAATGTTTCCAGTAGCAGCAGATCTTGTGAATAAGATGAGGAGCAGGACTTAAGGTGGCCATACATATACCCGATATTACTTACCCGACCGAGTGCTCACGCGCCGTTCGTTCAATCCTGCCGGACCACGTCCGATCTTCTATGCGACCAACTGCGATCGCAAAATGAGATTTTGCGATCGCATGTGGTCGCATAGAAGATCGGGAGAAGCGTTCCGGCAGGATTGAACGAACGCGCGTGAGCCTCGGTCGGGTAAGTAATATGGGTATATGTATGGCCACCTTAAGTCCTGCTCCCATCTTATTCACAAGATCTGCTGCTACTGGAAACATTTCCTTGTCAGACAAATCTAATTGGTTTAAAAGATTTGGTTTCGGGGAAAAAACTAAAATAGCAGTTTGCGTCCTTTTTACATAAATAATTATCTAAACTTAATTCATTATTATTATTATTTTCTTGATATAGAAAAAAGGAATCAGTTTATCCACATTGTATGGAATTCAAATAATGTGACAAAAATAAAAAAAAAATATTACAGTATATCCAATTTCAATTTCTAACATTACAATAGCATTTTATTTGGTAAATATTTTTCACATACCAATCCCAGCAGACAAAGGAGCCTCCCCAGGGCCAGTTTTAGGATAAATTGCACAGTGTGTGAGATTTGCTTTTTATCACACACACCCCCAGCCCCAAACAAAGCGACGCTCACCCATTTCTCATGGCCTGAATAAGGTGGAAAAACTCCTGTAACCCAACCATAACCATCTTAAAACCCCCAAAATTCCACACAACACTTAGATTGGAACAAAAGAGGCCACAGCATTTATTTAAGTTTACATTGACATGTGATAGCCAGTGATAACATTTTGAACATTAGAGAACCATTATAAAGAACAGTATATATGAATAATAGTAAATATACCAAATGACATGAATAACCTGCCTATACTAAAAGGGGGGGTGGCCAGGGGGCTAGCGCTAACCCAACCAAAACTCACTAGTCACAAACTTCACTAGGCTGACCTCCATACCCTCTTCCCACCAGAGACCCCCTTTGAGGCAGATCTCCTTCTAAACTGACACCAGCCACACTTCCCTGCCCCCCGCCTTCTGTGACAGTCTGCTATACCCCTATAAGGGAGGGTGGGTGGCACTGCTCTCTATCTTGCCGAAGCTCCTGATGTCCTTAGCTCCTTCCTCACCTACTTTTATAACCCCAGTCCCCCTTTTATAAATCTTAGCCTATACCTGCTACAATATATTCTATCTCTGCCTCTTTTGTCCCAATTACCGGTCCCCTCCTTCCTTGACCTCTTTTTCACCCATGCTATCTGTGCTTCACCTAACTGCTTTTTAATTTTCCCCCTATGTCCTGCTATGCATCCTATTTCCTTATATTCCTTTGGATGCCTAAACAGTGATTGGGGGACATAAATACTGCAGGATTACCAAATGTCAAAGCCAAAAACAGGGAAACTGGAGGAACCGAAAATCTTCTTTAAACTAAATTAAGGTGGGTTTTCCTGACATTTCAGCATTGATTTTTGCCTTTCTGAAACTGAGTTTCTGCTGGTTTGCCACCAACTTAGACAAGGTTTTGCGTAGTTCTGCTCATAAAAATTCCCAAAGTTCTGCCGAATCCACAAAATGTTTAGAACAGGCGGTTCCATCTTAACCCAAAACATGACCTTTCACTGTTGGACAGAGGTGCAGTAAGAACGAGTTAAAAAGAAAAGGAAGCTAAAAATGATGAAGAAAATAGCATTTGAAGATATTTAGTTAGGGAAAGGAGGAGGAGAATAACAGGACTTGAAAGCGGTGAATCTAATGGCAATAGAATCTTATAGTTTATAACCTTTATCATTATATTTGTTTAATTGTTACTGGTCATAGTCTCTGCTTATTAATGGTATTTAGGGGGGAAAAATCTCTCTGAAGGGCATTGTACCTATTTGCCAATGATCTTTCCGTTTTGGAAATTTTCACACAAAAAGTGTATTAAATTGTTTATTCAAAACTAAAGGTCTTATCTTTTGTTGCAGTTTATAATCTGTTAGAATGGCCTAATTTTTATCATTCCCTAAGCTTGCCATCATGGCTGAGACAAAGCTTATCCCTTTGAGCAGATTAGTCGATCATGTAGAAATCAGGAGAGGGATTATATTGTTTGTAATACAGTGAGTCAAATTAAATGAATTTTGTTTGTGCAGGACTCTTGTTGCTAAGGTATCTACAGTATATCTTCTATAAAAATAATAACTGCATGTAGACATACAGTAGGTATTCTGCTCAAGAATAATTTAATTAAAACAATTCTGTGATTTACAAGTAAAAAATGGCAAATAAATGTTTGTTAGAAAGATTGCTCTAGCTATCTTGTATATCTATGTTCAAGTAAATTAGATTGTAAGCTCTTGGGGGCAGGGATCTCATTCCTAATGTGTCAAGGCATGCTGAACTTATATCAACTTAGCCATGCTTTTTATATATATATATGTGTGTGTGGGTGTGTGTGTGTGTTCCTAACCTATATATGAAATTGTATTTAATATTTATTTATCTGTATAATTGCTTGCACTTATCCCCACTTATCCACTTATTGCATACTCTGTATTTTATAATGTACAGCGCTGCGCACCCAAGTGGCACATTATAAATCAAATTATACGGGGTATACATACATACATAAGTAAATAAAGAATATCATTAAACAGATAAAAGTAGGCTTCTCATAGAAATAATATAATCAGAATTTAGAACTCATTATGATATGAAAAGACAGTTGTAGTCTTTATAGCAAAAAAAAATGTACAGTGAGATCAAGAAATGCAATTTGGACCCTGCAAAGGATGCATAAGCATACTTAAAGGACATGTTCATCATCTAAAAGAAAATTTACACTTATTACGGACCCCCTAAACCCACTTTTCAGAATCCTTTCCTTTACAAAGATTCTCCTTACCTTACTTACCCAATCTGTTCCTTTGCCTGTGGCTCTCTTCTCTCCTTTGCAGCCTCCAGGTATTGCTCGACAGTCATTGTTGTGATGCAGAGGTTACAGAAAATGGTTGACAGCCATACTTGAAGATGCCTCCTCTGCTCCTGTGCTGCACGTAAATTACACATATATTTGCAGCAATAGAGGAGGTATTTAAATACTGGCAAGGGATAACCTGTAAATAGGGTCATAAAAGTCTTTGGTAAAGGTAGGTATATTATGAAAATGGGTTTAGCAGGGTTGTTAATGAGTGCCTACATTTTAGACATGTCCTTCTAAGGTATCCTGTAATTTTAAAATCTAGGCATTATCCTGTTTAAAGATGATTTAATTAAAGGGCATGTCCACCCCCAAAAACTATCTTTTTGATCTGAGATATTCTCCCCAGTCTCTGTAATGATTAGTTAGTATTTATTATTATTTTCACAACACTTACAGGGTTATTCAATAAAAGTTCTTATTGTTTAAAACTGTGCTAATTTTGCCCCAACTAATCAGATGTTGGCTTTCAAATGTTAAATAAGCTCTGATTGGTAGGAGCAAAATTAGCACCATTTTAAACGATAAGAACTTTTATTGAATCTCCCTGTTAATGCTTTTAATTATGTTTAAAAGGTGACAGAAGTTTATTCTGTTTGCTCCCCAAGTTTTACATTTAGCACCTGTGTGTGCAAAGATTTTCAGTTATATTTAAATAAGATTATAAACACAAAAAAAATTATACAGCATTTGTGCACTGTAATATAAGAAAAATAGCTGCAGTAATAATGTAATTATCAATGCAAATAATATTTAAGTATGATTAAATTTTTACCACTAAAACCACTCCATTTGTTAATACATAGTCAAAAATACTTTTTAACATATTATGTAAGCAACTGTAATTAACTAATGTAACTGCTCTACTTTGTCTGCAATGTTCCATGCTTAAGGGTAACCAACTTTTTTTTTAATTTAGCGCCTGCTTGTGCTTGGATTTTCAGATCAAATTAATCTAGGTTGATGGGTTAATTTGTAAACAATGAAACTTTTTCAGTTAACCTTAAGGACTTAACTTCAGGAAATTGTACTGGAACTAGGTCACAAACATTACAAGTTAGTCAGGCAGTGTGGGGGTGTGTTGGTAGGAATGATACTGGTAAAAAAAAAATGTATGAAACGCATTAAGAAATATAAATAGAGTAAACCTGATCTGTGTATCTGGTACATTTGACACACCTGTCACTTCAGTTAAAAAAAATGTTGCTGTGTAAACCAGATAAATACACTTACAGGGAATACATATGAATATATATTAAGATGGGAGGAATATTTGAAATGGTGAAAGTATATTGACAGTTGGTATTGGTATTGTATGCTGTGTGCAGTTTTGACACTCTCCCAGTGCTGCCTTATAGTGATTACTGAGCATACATGCTTTCATAAAAAAAAGTCTGGTCAGATGGAAGGGAGATAGTTAAAGAGGGAGGGGGATATTGATGCTGAGCAAAACAAGTTTTAGATTGTAGGCATGCAGCTACTCACACACCTTATAGTAAGTGCTACATAAATATATTAATTTATAAATTGAGGAAAAGTCATTTTTTTCAGTATAGTTGCCCTTTAAAGGAACTGTAAACCCATATACATAACATTTGAAGTCTTTGCCCTCCGTTTGTATTATTCACAGGGAGGTGAGAACGCTTACTCTCACCTCCCTGTGAATAATATTTTGTCCAGGGGACACTGGAACTTACCTTCGCTCCGCTTGCAGCCGCTCCTGTTCTAACAACCGCTGTCCCGACCAGGCGCGCTCTCTTAGGAGCATGCGTGCCAATGCAAGAGATAGGGCGCACGATCTGTGCAGAAGTGGCTGCGAGCTGAGCGAAAGGTAAGTTCCCGGTCCCCTGAGCAAAATATTATTCACAGGGAGGTGAGAATAAGCGTTCTCACCTCCCTAATACAAACGGAGGGCAAAGACTTCAGATGTTGAGTTTACAGTTCCTTTAACAGTCCCTATTGACATATTTGCCTCAAGTTAATTTTAACAAGACATGCTGTGGTCCTAGAAATAGACTTGCCTTGACACACTTCTTCTCATTAGCGATGGACCCAAACTAGAATCTGAACCTGAGTTTGAGACAAACTTTATGAGTTTAGATGAACTCAAAGTATTCAAACTAGTATGGGTTTGAACTAGTTCGGTTTTCCGAACTTGCGGCTGTATTTTCGATAATTATCGTAAATTCAATAATTTTCGAATTTACGAGCCGTTTGCTAACACTAGAATCGGTTACCCTCGAATGTAATGTTAATTTTCGCTAATCCTGAAATGTATCAATCATTTTCAGTAACCCTCAAATGTAATGTTCGTTTTCACTAACCTTTGAATGTATTGTTCGCTAACCCTTGAATGTAAAGTTCATTTTCACTAAGCCTTAAATATAGCCTTCAACTTTGGGTAACCCCTTTAAATGTAATGCTCATTTTCAGTAAGTTTGACCATCTCTACTTCTCATTAAAATTCTGGAAAAGACACTATGATTAAAGATATAGCACAAGGAAATAGAATTTTTACAGAAGTACTGTAAATATGAATTTCCTACTAACTAACTACCAATACAAAAATCTTCAAATGAAAAGCTTCATTCAACCATAAAGATATCCTTTAAGAATTCAATGTTGAATTTCATTTGTATATATTGTTACATTTATAATAAAAACTATTGGGGACAGGATGATATGCTGTAGTGCACATTCTATAAGATTGAATTATTTACACCTTATTTACACCTTACTGATCCACTACCACCATCTTGAACTGGTAAATGGATTACCATATGGGTATGTTCCACTAAGTACAGAGCATAGGGTAAAAGAAATGTTTTTGCATTGGCCTTCTCATAATGCTCAGAACATTCTCAAAACATATACAATATTCTAACTATTAATTGGTCATACAGTGACTTGCTATTACTTCAAATGAAGATCATTCTGTGCATATCTGCTTTTAGTGCTCCATTCCACTCAACTAATAGTTCTGCTATCTGGAACAATCTTAAAGGAGAACTAAACTTAATTTTTTTTATTCCTAATGTGAAAGCTTTTCTCCCCAGAACACTTATACATTGAAAGACATTTAATTTCAGGAAAGCAAATTTTCCCAGGTTAAAAGCAGCTCTTCAGAATGTCAGCTGGGATAATGTATTATCAGGTAAAGGTACTGAACAGAAGTGGACTGTGTTCAAGGGGATTTTAAGCCAGTTCACATCTAAATTTATACCCTTGGGAAATAAATGTAAAAAAAATAAATCCGCACCCATGTGGCTGAATTCTGATGTAAAGAGGCAAATGGTAAGGAAGAAAAAGGCATTTAAAACCTTTAAAGCCGAGGGAACGGAAAGGGCCTTTAGGGAGTATAAAATAGTGTAAGAAAACAATCAAACTAGCTAAAATTAATAATGAAGTAAGGATAGCTGAAGAAAGCATCACTAAGCCTAAACATTTTTTTAAGTATATTAATAGTAAGAAGATGAGGACTGAGAATGTGGCACCATTAATTGATGGGGATAAATTAGTTACGGAGGATGGCGATAAAGCAAATGTCTTGAATAATTTTTTTTCCTCTGTATACACTATAGAAGATCCAAGTACAGATATCATAGAGTATAGTAGCAATAAAGGTATACAAGATTCAAGTTCACTTTGGATAACAAACTTAAAGGTAGCAAGCAGTGCCAGGCGGCAACAGCCAGAGCCAGCATGGTATTGTCTTGTATAAAGAGAGGTATGGATTCAAGGGAGGAAAATGTAATTCTCCCTCTTTACAAAGCATTGGTAAGGCCTCATTTGGAATATGCAGTGCAATTTTGGAATCCTGTGTACAAAAAGGACATCTTTGAAATGGAAAGGGTTCAGAGAAGGGCAACTAAATTAATAAGGGGATTGGGGGAGCTTGAATATCAAGAGAGACTGGAAAAGTTACAATTATGTACGCTGGAGAAAAGGTGCTTGCGTGGGGATATGATTACTGTGTATAAATACATTAACGGGCCATACAATAAACTATCTGGGGCATTGTTCACCAATAGAACATGTCAAAGGACACGAGGACATCCCTTAAGACTTGAAGAAAAAAGGTTTAGGCTTCAAGCTCGGAAAGGGTTTTTCACTGTGAGAACGGTAAAGCTATGGAACTGTCTTCCAGTCTACGTTGTAATGGCAGGTTCATTGGTCAGTTTCAAAAAAAAGCTGGATGAGTTTCTGCAAACAAGGAATGTTGCAAGTTACTGGTATTGATACATAAAGTAGAGTTGATTCAGGGAAATTTCCGATTGCCACTTGGAGTCAGGAAGGAATTTTTTCCCCCTTCATAAATTTGGTGGGTTTTTCTTTGCCTTCCTCTGGATCAACAGTTAGGCAGGAAATGAGGATATTGCTAGATGGGTTGGACTGGATGGACGTATGTCTTTATTCAACCTCAAATACTATACTATACTAAAGATTCTTCTCTAGTTATTTGCATTAAGTAGATATAAGTAATAGATTCTGTAACAAAGTAGGCTTCCATGTTGTTGCCAGTACAACTCACAGCCCATGTTGGCTTCAAAGAGCCACACCCCCTTACCCCAGGATTCACTGTCTCTACGCACAAAGTTTCTATCTTCTCTTTCTAGCAAAATATACAATTTCTAAATGTACCTGTGCTCACAGTTGAGTTGCTGGTGGTGCACCATGTAAATGCTTTGTTTTTAGGAGCAAACACACCAAGAAGTCACAAGTTCTAATCCCCTTGTTTACTTATGAAACAATATAACATAGTCTACTGCCTAAGTTTATTGCTTTTTTTCTTTGTTTGTTTCCATGTGTTTAGAAAAATATAAAGTTTTTACATATGTACAAACTTTATATATAGCAGCTCTGTTATTTATTTACCAACCTGTGTGAATTGCTGACAGCCTTTTAGTAACAATACAAAACAGTGAACTGCTTTTACTGACATTTACTGAAATGTACATCTATCTATTGCAAGTTTGCTGGTGGTGCATTCTTCTTAAGTGCTGGGTTAATAAAAAAATCAGACTATTGGGGTACAGGGTTTTTTTTTCCCCCTTCAAACTGTTTTTTTTCCCCTTCCTCTGGATCAACTGTCAAGATGAATATGTGGGGATTACTGAGTAGGTATTTCCACTAGATGGAAATATGTCTTTATTCAACCTCAAATACCATGCTATACTATACCTAATAACCATTTTTTTTGTATAAGGAGACTCCTAGATGCCAGTTAAATTATGATGAACCATGATGAAAGTAAATTTATATAATATATAATTTGTGATTTTATATGTTATGGTTCATTTCTGGCAAAAAAAAAAAGTCTATTTAATATTGTTATCATCATGGTTGAACTTTAGGTCCTTTAAAAAAAAAATTCTCTTATAGTGAGGGTGTATAATATAGAGGTTGGGAGAATGGAAATGTATCTCAATAGTTTAAACAAAACATTAACAGGGAGATTCAATAAAAAATTCTTATTGTTAAAAATGGTGCTAATTTTGCCCCAACCAATCAGATGTTAGCTTTCAAATAAGATCTGATCGGTTGGGGCAAAATTAGCACCATTTTAAACGATAAGAACTTTAATTGAATCTCCCTATAAGTTTTTTTTTTTTTATTTTAATCATACTAAGTTACTGCTCTCTGTAATGTAATACATATAATACAATTTCAATTGGAAGATACTTTTATCTTTACATTGTTCAAATTAAAGCACAATTTTAATAATATTTTGTGATGAATCTTTAAAAAAAACTTTAGCTTTACACTGAGCCAACTTGTGTTTAATTCCTCATTATTTTAGTTACATTTTGTATTTTAAAACTTGTGTAAAAAAGATACTGCTCTAATTACAAACACATTTGTGAATCCCAATAGATTTATCTATAATAAAAATAACATCATACTGTAGGTCTACCAAAGTTTCCATTTTTATTGCTTGTCAAAACAATCGTAGAATCCTATTTTCCTTTAATAAAGTATAGCTTTGTCCTCCAGATGTATGCTTGAATAAGATGTCATACTCTGTTTCTGTTCAGGATTGCACCCTGCTGATGTTCTTAGGCAGAAAGAAAATTACCTTATTGAAACATATTGCTGGTAGTGACTGGTGCCAAATTTTGCATTGGTATTACACACATGACATATTCAGAGACCTTTGAGTAAGACTATGAATATCAAGCACTTGGAAAGATTATACAGGCGTTTTCTTTTGGGTATAAAAGGTTGTGGTTCTGGATGAGTGTCTTTCAGATCAATATAATTATGTCATAAAAACATATAACAAAATAGCTGTTCACACCTCCCTGCTTTTTTTCACAGCTTTCATGTTGTGTACAGTTTTTTTCTATTTGTGTTGTTTTCCAGCATTCTAGAAAAATTTCTTTATTACCCTAAGACAGAAGGTTTTGTGTCATTGTGTAAACATAGTAAAATGAAAAGGGTCTATAGTTTAGCTTAATCCAGTTAAAGTCTTTTAATTTCCGAATGTAGCAGGTGTTTGGAAGCTTCTAGCAATAAGATAATATTAATAATTCATGCTAGCTGGGTTAAAAGTGTTATTTAAATTCTGTATTTTTCCCTTAGATAAATTTAGTTATGCATTCACAGCTTTTGTGACCCTTTTGAGTGATATTTCCTGCCAAAATGCATATGAGGCAGCCATTTGGATGCCCCAATTGGCACAATACTTTAAGAATCGAAAGCTGAGTTCTGATAGCAAGCCTGCTGATCACAGGAGCAACATTTCTGGCCCATGAGACACTCTAATTGATAGGAGGAAAAGAATAACTGAAAAGAATAGGTGAATAGGGACATTGTTAATTTATAGCTATTAGCACTAGGGTTAGAAATCCTGTTTACATTTTCCTAGGGAACAAAAGTCATCTCTCGCTACAGAAGTTATTGTTTTATCAACGTGACCTGAATGAAAAAAATGCTAGAAAAATAGCACACAGTTTTAATTCTATTCATTCAAAGTATTTGTGTCTAATTACAATATGATACCCAGTATTAATAGATGTATTATTAAATACATGTTATTTCTATTTTTATTCATTTTTTTTATGATCATACTGTAGTTCCAACTGCATTCAAAAGGGGCTGTTGTGTTTAAGGGCATGTGCTTACAAATACATGTAATAAACTGGTAAAAATAGTTGGGGTTGCAGGCAGATAATTGTCAAGTCAACAGTATTTTTGTTTTTAGGATGAGCATGCCCAAGTCCAACCCTAAAATGTAAAATTATATATAGGTAAATCTTCCCCAAGTGCAAATCCACTACCTTCCCCCTCTGAGCATGCCCAAGCTCATAGCCAGCTTACTAAATTGCTTAAAGGGCAACTATAGTGAAAAAAAATTTTTGTCTGTATACAATGTATAGATCACTTAGTATAAGCTGCCTTACTTTCATGTTTCTGTGTGGCTTTGTTTCTTCACACTGGCAGACGTTTGTACCAAGCTGTGTAGTCCCCCTCCCCTCTCTGTCTACGCCCCCTCAAGCAGTGACGGGCTGTATACAGAGTCCGAGCATTGTCAGTTGAAAGGACTTTAAATGAAGTGCTGACATCCTGTTGACCCCTCCTTTCCAGAGCTAGACTGCAAGCAATCAAAGTGTGGAATAAAATAGCAATATGCTGAAGGGAGGGGCAGAGGGGGAGAGAGGAGGACAAGTGGTGCTGAGATTCTTTACAAGTAAGTTACTGAACTCTGCCTGTTCTCTAACTTTGCTAATTGTTATTTACTTTTTACCTAAAGTTCATATCTCTCCCCCTGCTTAGCTGAGATCATAATCACTGAAGAGAGAGTCAGTGTAACAGCAGCTTGTAGTGAGACCTTCACAAACACAGTGACACTGCTTGTTGTCCTGTTACATTTCAGTTGCTTTAGTCTATATATTTCATAGATTGCACTGTGTGTCTTGTTTGGTATATAGTCTGTATTACTGTATTATATATACTGTATTAGTGTTCCATTTGAGTCCCTGGTTTTGTATGTATATAAGATTTTTTTTGGGGGGGAGGGGCTGTTTTATAGTGTGTTATGCTCATATTGCTGGGTTAATGGTTTATTGATTGTGTTTAGCACTACAGCATTTGACTATATGTTGCACATGGTACATATAGTGTGGGTGAGAGAGTGTGTGACAGTACTGCAGGGGAGCTTTGGATTGTGTGGGTGTGTGCCTTTGAGTGACAGATGAGGTGTAGCAGCTCCTACAAATCACAGCATATTCAAAGGCTTATATCTCGGGGACTATGTAGAATTTAAAGAAACTAAAGGTACCCTGGTGGATGGGATGACTTTAGAAGAAATTTAAAAAAAACTATTTTCTCACTATAATTGCCCTTTAAGGGGCATGAACAAATATAGTTATTAATGTACACTACCTCTAAGTTTCCCTGAAACATCTAGGAGCATTGCAGACACAACAAAATGATTCCAGAGGACAAGGTAGGATATATTCATATATTTTAAAGGAATAATTATTCCTAAAAGATGCCATTATAATGGTGGAGTTGTCCTTGGACATTCACTAAACTTATTTAAAAATCCTTTGCAAGTGTAAAATGCATACTGCTACAGGTAAAGAATCCTCTGACAAGTGTACACTTAGCTTTATATGTAATAGGTATTGCAATATTGGTAACAAATGTTTCATTTTAATGTGAGCAGCATCCAAGTGCCCTGTGCATAACTGATTTTGATAAAATATTTTGTTGCGAGTACTACTGTATTTCTAAAACAAACTGAATATGTACGTTTTTCATCTTTCTTAGTTACAATATTTGCTAAACAGGGCAATGAGAGCATGATCAACATAAGCTTTCTACTGATACAAAATATTCTTCATTGCAATTACATTAAACAGCATTTCTTTGGAATCTTGTTAATCATTTAAAGGGCAATTGTGGTCTCCAAACAAGTTAGGATTAAATGAAAGCCTGCATTATTTCCTTTATAACGGGCCGACAATCACATCTCTGGCTTCAGCCTGTGAGAAATGATATTGGGGTGAATGTTCAAACTTCCTGCTTCCAGAAGCTTGAGTGACATCACCTTACCTCTGCCTGCCCCTCTGCCCCGGGGGAGAAGCATGCTCAGTAAAGACTTAATGCTGGGGAAATCAGGAAGTACCTGGGGAGAAAAAATTAACAGTTGAGAAGAGGAGCCTATTAATGCAGGCAGGGGCTGGTCACATAACTACAAGCTGGTCACATGCCTAAAAACAGGAAGAGTTCAAAAAGGAAGTAATATTGCTGAATTTCTTCAGCAATAACCTCTCACAATTTTTATCTAGAGATGTGATTTAGGTTTTATTTTGAAGGTAAGATGGAAAGCTTTTTATATAACCCTTACTAGTTTGACAGAATTGGAGACCACAGTTACCCTTTAAGAAGCATTAATCATTTAGATGATGGTATCTGTATAGTTACGGTATCTGTATACTTCTAATATGGCGCATTTTAAAATAATACATCCATACACACTTTTGCAAGCTATATATCCCCATACATGTTTAATGATAGTAGCAAGTATACTTCTAGTTACTTTATGCACACTTCCTGAAGTGGAGATAATTAAATGTAAAGGAGAATGGGAAGGAAAAGAGATCTGTGACTGACAGAGGCCTGTCATTGAACATAATTATGACAAGTTAACAGTCTTCTGATCAGTAAACTATTTAATATAATGCTAGTAATGTGCATTAAAAAAAGAACAGCAGAACATTAGTCACTGGTCCAGCTGCTAAATCCAAGCAAATGGCACTAAATTAATTTAAAAAAATACCATCTGAGTTTATATTAATTGAATGGGGACTTACACCCCACCCACATCATGGCTACCGGGTGGGTTTTTGTTAGTCTGAGAGGTGGCAACCCTACACAACAATAACAATAATTTAATGTACTTCCTATTGTGTAGGATTTCCTGCCAGTGGGGTTAGCAAGAACTAACCCAACATTTTTTTTACCCTTAATGTGAAAGATTTCCTCCAAAGAATGCCTGCCCATTTATAGTCAGATACTACTTCTGTATAATGCATTTTCTTACTTGTAAGAAGTGAGTTCTGTAACCAAGAATGCTTCGATGTTGTTGCAGTAAATCTTACAGTCCATGTAGTCTTCAAACAGCCTTGTGAGCATGTGCATCTATTGGCCACACCCCTTGACCCCAGTACTCACTGTCTCTGTCTAGTATGGAAGCCCCGGAAAAAGGTTATGGTAAATAAACAAGTAAATGGTACAAACAAGGAAACGCTTACACAAAATAGTCAGCTGCTTTTACTGCCTTATTTTGCGTTCATTCTGTTTCTATTAAAAAATAAACAGGTTGCAAATACTCACATTTCCTTAGAGTTCAATAATAGGCTCAACATCCCATTCCACTCCGTCTGTAGTGGTAAAACATCCAGAAATGCAGAAAAATGTAGGAGAGCCACATGCAGGGGTTGAACTGCAAAATGACTTTTATTTGGTGCATTGAAGCCCCGTAAAAATTGGGGTTAAACCCACATTAACCCAATATTACATCAGGAAGTATTAGTTAAATTCCTTTAATATTAATATTAGCAGCTAACAGCTGTTAATATTAAATCTGCCAACTTGTTTTTAAACAAGCCATTTTTTTTTGTTCTCTACAACAGTTTCTTGTACCAGCTGCAAGTTTCCTTAAAATGCTTAGGCCAATTACTAAACTCTAGTGCCTTGATTATAGCAACACTATGTAACTGGGTCTCATCTTTCAAGTGAAAAATGGTGTATTAGTCAAGAAAATGTATTATTACATATTTATGAAATAAAATGTAAATGACACCTTTTGATTGCTATGACATAATTTTTAACATTTGCCACAAATATTACTAAGACACAGTACAGGATGATTAAATATCTGAAATCCCAACTACTTCTTACCTTGAACTATTAAAATTAAAACAATCACACTATATTAATATTAGAGATGACCGAAACTCATAAGTTTAGTTCTGTTTTCAGATTTACGGATTTCGGGAAAACCCAAAAATCTGAAAATCTGAAAACGGAACATACTTTCGAGTGTTCAGAACGCATTTCCAAATGCTACAGAATCTATGAGGTTGTTTTCGGTATCCCTCAAGAATAACCTTGAACATTCAATAAATCTTGAAAATACAATCGGAAACTACTTTCAAGATGCGGTCCGAAGTCCCTAAAATCCGAATGATCCACCTGGTCTTGGACGGGACATTCGGATTTCGGAATCAAGGGATCCCATCTATAATTAGTAAATTATTATTACATGCCTCACTAGTATTACATGTCCCACCAGTATTACAACAGATAACAGTGCAATTGCTTTAATTTCAACAAAGGATTTATATTCTATCATAATAATATAATTGACTTGTATTATTATTATTGTTATTGTTTTTATTATTATTATTGCAAATGTCCTTATTTTGCAGTGGTGCAGTAAAATAACTCATTAGCAACAGTATTTCTACTAGTATTATTAATTATAATTATTAATCTTCCAAGTGTTCTTATTTTGCTGGGGGGGGGTTCTATGTGAAAGGATCTTACAGAAAACAATAAATAATGTTTAATATGTGTAAATAGAAATGCAGTGATATGTATTTTTAATGAGATTATTAGTATTGTATGTTGTTATGAGAAAAATGCACAGCCATGCACAGCATACATTTTCCCCATATGTTTTTTTTATATATACAACATATTATGGTCTTGTGTTATGTAAGATCAATGCAAGACATGAGAATTTCATTAGAACCCTGTATTCTTATCCAGTACTAAGGTAAATCACTACAGTGTATTCATTCCCTGCAAGATAGCATCAATTGATCACTGTACCTACATAAACCATGCTTAAAGATTGTATCATTTTACAGCATCTAATCTATTTTCAATCAGTCTATCACATGAATCACACTGCATTGCATATATTTATATTTAAAGTTAAAGTGTTTATGATTGTACAAATATTTTGTATAATCATTCCAGGTCTTGATTATGCAGTTTAACATGGATATTAGGTAGATTTTTCAGTTTAGTACTCCGTACTGGAATTTTAGGCCCTTAAGAAAGGGGGAAACAATCTGCAAATGTTCTGTTTTAGATCAGACATGGGCAAAGCAAAACTTGGGGGGCATATGAGGCCAATTGTCTGTCCCTGACTGGCCTACTGCTACTAGAACTGTACCCCCTAAAAAAATCTTCAAACACCAGCTGAAAAATAATATGAATTGATTGTCTCAAGCTGGTTAATTGATTAATTGATTTGTTTTTTGGGGGGGGATTATATCATAAAGTAATTAATTTAAATTGATTAAAATGTACTAAATATTAAATATATACTAGTCCTATTGTAAACTGTATTTTTTATTGTGATCAATAGCTGCTATGACTGGATATCAGCAGCTGCTAGTAATAAAAACAACATAAAATAACTTGGAATATTAATTGAATATCTTCATTAAAAGTGGAAATTTTTAGCACTCTTTGTAATTGAATGAAATTAATTTTGGCCAGCATTGAGTTAATCTTATTGGTCTGGCCGTCCACAACCTTAGCCCCCTGGAAAAATGTATTGGCTACGTCTGTTTTAAATTCTACATACTATTATGTATTAAATTAAAAAGAATAGATAGAAAGATAGATGGATAGATAGATAGATATATAGATAGATAGATAGATAGATAGACAGACAGACAGACAGACAGACAGACAGACAGACAGACAGACAGACAGATAGATATATGATAGTAGATCGATAGATAGATAGATAGATAGATAGATAGACAGATAGATAGATAGATAGATAGATAGATAGATAGATAGATAGATAGATAGATAGATAGATAGATAGATATTAGCATGTCTCTATTTCCCTTTCTATGTGTATGTATGAGATTGATGATAAAAATTCCTGGAAAAATATCTAAAAATATTCAATACCATGCATTGCACTTTGCACACATATAGTGTGTGTATGTGTGTGTGTGTGTGTGCGTCATTCCTGTTAATTTATTTTGGCTACTGGTGAAACACTCTGCTATCTAACTGCGCACTACAATCCCAGAGGAAAATCTAATGACTTTCTTACCTGTCATCATACTAAGTAACAACTGCTCCCCACCTTCTTTCGTTAAAAGAGAAACTACATGGCATATAACATGCTCCATTACTTACTGTATATATTGCGTAGAAACCTTTTAACTTCTGCAGTAACATACTGTCTTGGTAGCTTTTCTTTTTCTTTTTAAGATTGGGGACCGCAAGCTGAGTGAACTGATAACATCAAGCACTTTATTATACTTGCTGTGTAGGAATAAAGGCACAGTAATTGCAAGGGTGCTACCCTGGAGCAGGTTCAGGCACGATATAAAAAGGGAGTCAAAGGCTCTCCAGAGAGCTGCTGTGCAGAGTTCACTTTGCTAGCTGTAAAATAAATAAATAAGTTAAAAAAAAAGCTCAACATCTAAAAATCCCATTTTGACAAAACTATAAGGAAAGTTCAAGCGCCGGGGCATTCACGGTAGGAAACTGATAAAATGTAGAGTATAATGAAATTTTCCAAAAGAAATATCCTGCTTCTTATTTGGAAAGACAAATTATTAGCATTTTTAAACAATTTCAATACGTTTAATGGCTCAAGTTTAAGCTTGAAGTGTTCCGCTTACTGAATAAAGTGCTAGGTCTGTAAACAGGAATCTTAAGTTACCCCAAGAGTACACTCATTTGAAATTTTACTTGAAAGCGGCATGTACGTTTATTACAATTTCAAACAAAATGCTAATGCCATTAAACAAATGAGGTTTAGGCAAATTAACTGCATTTTAATATTCTAAAAGCCTATGATATAGGACATTGTGTTACGAAACATTGGCTAGAAGTATCAGTTGCAAGTGGGATTTTCATTGCTCTGAATCTCAGGAGAATATTTGTAATTAGTATCATTTGCCTAATACTTCAGGTTAATTAGAATATTTAATTGAATAGCTGTAATCTTCAGAGATGACTATATTATGATCAAATTAGCACCATCCCAGCACACGCTGATCACTGCTGCAGCCTGGCTCACTTCTGCTAGCTATTCAGCCCTCTGGAGCGTTCAGCAACATAAGAAAAAATCTGTTTCTTACACTTTTGAATTTTAATGATCCATTTGAACTCTGCCATCAACATTTAATTATTCTTAAAAAAAAGGGAAAAAAGAAGAAAAAAAACAACAACCATGGCTCCCATATGGCATCTTGGCAAATGCACTTGCCCAGACTCAGTTCTGCACCTCTCTGTTTTGAGAAGAGATTTAAATGCAACAACTTTTTCTCTTCCAGAGAAGGACTTTGTTTTCTGTATAACAGTGTAAATAGAGACCATCTGAAGCTTGCTGTAATTCCACTCCACAGGACAGACACGTTGGTTTTAATGATGTTCTGTTCTTCTTAAACCTGAAATGCTTCATGGTTCAGCTCTGCAATGTGCATTGTTACATCTTGATTTGAAAATGGCAGGTTTCTAATTAAGCCAAGATACATAGCTGTACATGGCAAATCGTTATTTCCTAAAATATTAAGGGGAACCCCAGTAAGTATTTGCAGAGATGGATAAAGAAAAAATCGGGCTCAAGGCAGGACTGTGATTTGGGGGCCCTTCTATGGTATAATAGCTATTTGCACGGTTTTCACTTACTGTAAATTAATAAAGCAGCTTGAAGAAGACCCAGAGTGCAATTGGAGCTCTTAATGAGGTGTGTGTGTGTATAATATTACATATTTGAAAGGTGTACTGTACATGTATGTGTGTCATCTCACTATTACCATTTAAAGGGCATGTCCACCCCCAAAACTATAATCCCCCCAAATACGTGGCCCCATCATGTAGTGTAGTTTAATCCTCCTCACATCCCAGCTCCTTATGGTTCTCCTGTAGCCCCCCCCAAAGTCCCAAAAATGCCCACCAGGAGGCTAGCAGGTCCATATAGGACACTGCCTGCTACCTGGCCTCCCGGAGATCTTTGCCATGCGTATTGCATCTTCTCCCCCCTCCCCCCCCTCCCTCTCCCCTCCCTCCCCTCCCTTCTGCTATCCCTCCCCCTAGCATAAAACCGTTTTATACTGTATCCCCCATGTCTCCCAGCCCCAACCGCATATTTTTTATTTTTAGAAAGCTCCCCAACTTTTACTACCTCTCCGCTTTCCTACGTGGAGTGAAGTGAGCTGCCGGCAGCCGCGTCCGTGATTGGCTGCCGCTCAGCCAATCACAGACGCGGCTGCCGGTCCCGCCCCTCTGCTTGCATTTCCTCGCAAGCAGAGGGCCGGGAGCGCGGTGCAGGAAAGAGGGGAGGTAAGTAGAGTTTGGGGGGCTTTCTAAAAAAAAAAATAATGCGGTTGGGGCTGGGAGCCCAGGGGGGATCATATATCAGAAAATCGATTTTAGGGTGGACATACCCTTTAAATGACCATAAATAAATGTATATTAAGTATAGCACTGACTGATATTTAGGTCAAGGTGTCATTTTAAATGGAACTAGAAAGGGAAAGTATAAACTTTGAATTTGTCTTGAAGGGCTGCATTTTGGAAGGGAATATGTGTGTTTGCTGCAGATTTTAAAACTCAATAATGGGAATGATGAGTTTGTAGTCAGAGCAGGATTATCGACAAGGCAACCCTAGGCACCTGCCTAGGACCCAGGAAACGTCTGGGGGCCCAGCTTCAGAAGCAGAAACAAAAAACAGTCTATACAATATATTTTCAGCAAAAAAGGGGCCCTAAATGATGGCACTGCCTTGGGCCCCACATGATCTTAATCCATCTCTGTTTGTAGTGAACGCTTGTTTGGGACAAAAAAAACTTGTGTGTACCCAGCCCAAAGTGGTGCTAATTTTGATCCAATCAATCAGAAAGCTAACATCTGATTGGTTAGGGCAAAATTAGCACCATTTTCAATGATAAGAACTTTTATTGAATCTCTCTGTATCTTTTTGATGATTGGTCAAAATTTGTTTTTTTGACTTTAGTTACCCTTTAAGTATGGCTGCCACAGTAATGGATAAGTAGATCAGTAGGTGTGTGTACCTGGGTCTGGTTGAGGGGGTATATCTTTTTTGTGTTTACAACCATAAAACTATATTTTATTGAGGATAAATCTAAATTAGTTTTTTTGACTTTAGTTACCCTTTAAGTATGGCTACCACCATAATGAATTAGTAGATTAGTAGGTGTGTGTACCTGGGTCTGGTTGAGGGGGTATGTCTTTTTTGTGTTTACAACCGTAAAACTATCTTTTATTGAGAATAAATCTTAATTAGTTTTTTTTTTAACTTTAGTTACCCTTTAAGTATGGCTGCCACAGTAATGGATAAGTAGATTAGCAGGTGTGTGTACCTGGGTCTAGTTGAGGGGGTATGTCTTTTTTATGTTTATAACCATAAAAACTATCTTTTTTTGAGATCAATTAATTCGTTTTTTTTTAACTTTAGTTACGCTTTAAGTGTGGCTGCCACAGTAATGGATAAGTAGATCAGTAGGTGTGTGTACTGTGTTGGGGTTGGGGGTTAAAAAACAAACTTTTTTGGATCATTGGTCAAATTAGTTTTTTTACTTTAGTTACCCTTTAGGTATGGCTGCCACCAGTAATGAGGGGTAGGTCAGTAAGTGTATGTAACTGTCCCCATGGGGGTTAAAAAAACAAACCTTTTTTATTAAATCAAAATTATTTTTTTTGACTTTAGTTACCTTTAAGTATGGCTGCCACAGAATGGATAAGTAAATCAGTAGGTGTGTGTACCTGGGTCTGGTTGAGGGGGTATATCTTTTTTGTGTTTACAACCAATAACTATATTTTATTGAGGATAAATCTAAATTAGTTTTTTTGACTTTAGTTACCCTTTAAGTTGGCTACCACCATAATGAATTAGTAGATATAGGTGTGTGTACCTGGGTCTGTTGGAGGGGATGTCTTTTTTGTGTTTACAACCGTAAAACTATCTTTTATTGAGAATAAATCTTAATAGTTTTTTTTTAACTTTAGTTACCCTTTAAGTGATGGCTGCCACAGTAATGGATAAGTGATATCAGGTGTGTGTACCTGGGTCTAGTTGAGGGGTATGTCTTTTTTATGTTTATAACCATAAACTATCTTTTAGTGAGTGCTACATCTATTATTTTTTTGACTTTAGTTACCCTTTAAATATGGCTTTCATGGGAATGGAAAGGTAGGTCAGTAGGTGGGTGTACCTGGGTCTGTGTGGGGGGTTGGGGGTATCACCATTTGTATTTATGACCATGAAAAAAACTGTTTTGAAATATCCACATTTGAGGATTATTACCATTATAGTCTATGGGAAAAAATGTCCGGAAATTCGCCGATAACACCGTAACGCTTCCGCGGATTCCTTAGCTAGAAGATAGCTAGCTACACTTCTCCTATATGCCCCGCACGTCTGTACCGAATTTCATGTCTCTAGCTCAAAAACTGTGGGAGGAGATGCGGTCCAAAAAAGCAGAAGAATAAAACGGAAGAATAAAAAGAAGAAATAGAAAGAACAGTAATTTGGCTTTTTCAAACCAAATTAATAATAAAAATGAAAGGTTTACTACTATTCATATATAGAATCTAAACACACATTTAAACTTGCACTAACCATTACTAAATCTTTTATTGCTCTGCATGGGTATCCGAAAAGACACCCGCGTAGTTGCCGCAACTTATTCAATATGTTCTTTGCACTTATAATAGCGTGACTATATAACACCAGCTGATTGATGGCATTAAAGTTGTGCTGCGGATAAAGCATCTATTAAACTTTCAAACAGAGATTTACACAGAGCTATTGTGCCTCTGCGTAAATTTCCCTGTTGGTGTTCTGCGACTGTAATAAAATGCTTAGGCCAGTTCACTAATACAATTGCAAGTCAAATATTAATCTCCAGTAATTTTCGGTAGTATTTAATATAGAAATCCACACTTCTTACCTTCAAAAGACCATAATGCACCTACTACCATTCTGGCCGTACATGATCCAGACGGAACACGTACATCAGACCCAGCAGCAATATTGAACAGTTTTAAAGATTATTACACTTAGCTATACAAGTCCCATTCCTCCAGCAATAGTCAGGACATCACAAAATATCTCTCCGACGCTACAATCCCCTGTCTGACAGAGCAAGAATGCAACGATTTTGACCGGCCTCTAACTATTACCGAGGTAATAGAAGCCATACAACATTTACAACCAGGTAAAGCATCTGGCCTGGACAGCCTTCCAATAGATATATTTAAAAAATATATGGACATACTATGTTTACCCATCCTAACATTGTTTGAAAAAACTATGGAAATGAACAGCCTTCCAGCATCAATGACAGAAGCCATTATAATACTCCTGCTCAAATCAGAGAAGGATCCTGAAAAACACAATTCATAAAGGCCTGTATCTCTGCTGACAAGTGATTACAAGATCCTAGCAAAGATTCTGACGACGCGTCTACAGAAGATAATCTCCACCATCATTGCCCATGAACAAACAGGCTTCATGTCTGGCAAATCGACATTGATCAATATCAGAAGAATGCACATTCGAACCCAGGCGGACCACAACAATAAAGGCTATCGTGTAATTATGTCATTGGACACCAGGAAAGCATTTGACTCTGTGGAAGACGCTGAGACAATTTGGGTTTGGACCCAGATTTATAGCTTGGATCCAACTATTGTACAAGAACCCACAGGCTAGAATTTCATTACAATGAGCACTCTCAGAACCTTTTCATCTGGATAGAGGAACGCGTCAAGGATGTCCGCTCTGCCCATCTCTGTTTACTGTTGCGATTTAAATATTGGCAATTAAGATCAAATCCAACACCAAGATCAATAGACTCTGTCTGGGTCCATTTTAAGGAGAAAATCTTTCTTAATGCAGACAATATAATCTTGTACATTGACGCATCGAATGACTCACTTATGACGGCAATAATAATTAATTAATGAGTTTGGTCCCATCTCCGGGCTATAGACAAACTGGGAGAAATCATATATTCTTCACTGCATAATATCCAGCTGACACCCATCCCGATCGTTAAAAATTCAAATACCTGGGCTTCTATATCACAAAATCTCTAGGAGAATCATTTAACCTGAACATAGCTCCGCTGCTTAAATTCATTAAAACTAAAGTATACCACTGGAAGGTGTTACCTCTGAACCTGATAGGTAAAATAAATAAGATAAAAATCTTTATCCTACCAAACGTATTATACGTTCTAGAACACGCACTAGCATATATCCCTAAAAAAATATTTTTGCCAATCAATGGGCTCCTCATTCCATACATATGGGGGAATGGCAGGGCCAGAATTAGACTTAAGAAACTACAGTGGACTAAGCTGAACGCTGGCCTCCCATTCCCAGATTTCCAGCTGTATTATTGGGCCATACAATTCCGCTACCTAAAAGGCTGGTTGCACCCTGAGGACGAGCCAACTCAATCGGAAGTTATTCTGCAATACTATGTAAAAGGTTCTTACTTGGCATATATAAAAGAACCAACCCTACACAGTATAGGCCCTGGAACGGCCATTCATAAACAGGAAAGCGGCCAATAATCTTATAAAGTACAGTGACATCTCGTGGGACACATCTCTATGACACAACTATGCATTCCCACAGTTGGTAAAATTCCAAGGGGCAGAGGATTGGAAGGCATTTGGTATACAACACTTTGGACAACTGTAAGTAAATGACACAATTAAAACATTTACACAACTGACTGCACAATTTAAGCTCCCACCATCATTCCAATACAGATACCTGCAGCTAAGACACTGTCTGCATGCCGAATTCTCAAAATCAACAGTGCACCCCAAAATCACCAAAAATCCGCTCCACTTGGCAACCCAAAACCCAGAAAATAAAGGACTAACCTCTAGATTGTACCAAATCCTACTACAATTTAATACAGTCAACGAAATAACCCCAACAATAGACAAATGAAAAACTATTCTACCCGAACTGGACCTAGAGGATACAGATTTACTACTTCAAAGCCACATCAAAGCCTCCCCAGCTGCACAGAACAAATGAATACAGATATATATCATTCACCAGGCATACCTTACCCCAAAAAGCCTTAAACATATCCATCAATCACGAAGTGACTAATGCCCAAAGTTTAGGGCACCAGGAGCAGATTTCTGGCACATGATATGGTCCTGCCAATCTCTTCAAATTTACTGGGAGCAAATAGCTCAAAATCTGCTCGGCAAAATCTGGGAATACAGGTTCCTACCAATCCAGAGATCTGTGCGTGGGGTATAATAGACAGTGAAATGTGGCCCAAATATCAGCACATACTTCTCAACCACATTCTTTTTTATGCTTGCAAGTGCATTGTTCTCCAATGGATGGCCCATAGTTACTGTTATAATGTTTTTGTTTTTACTGGTAATACAGAGATATTTGTTTAAATATAATTATGCAGACTTTATAATTGCAAAATTTACAACTATATTGATTGTATCCAATATTGTCTCTATATGCTGGTGTTCATATGTCTTACTCTCGCTGCATAATAACATCAATAAAACGAATTAAAAAAAAAAGTCCCCTAAAATACCATGTTAGATTTTGCATTATAAAGTAGCTCCAGAGTTCCAACCAGCAATACAAGCAACCACGTGCTTTCATAATAAATGTAGCCAAAGTCACAAAAACACAATGATATTAATAAATATTGTCCCATTACACGTCCAAAGACAAGTCAAATTGTCTCTGCCCATATGTAAATATTTAGTGATAGTATTATGTCCCATATATTTCAGAGAATGCACAAGTACAAAATGAACTTGGTGTTTAATGTTGTGGACCTAGAACATAGTAACTAAGGTTGAATAAAGACATACATCCATCAAGTCCATCCTTTTCACCTTCCTTTTTAACCCTACCTAACAGTTGATCCAGAGGAAGGCAAAAAACTGCAGCTATAAAGTGTATGTCCACCCCAAACTAAAATGTAACCCTCTACTGCCCCCACTGTGTAGTTAAATAAAAATCCTTACCATACATCTCTGTTCCTTATGGTTCTCCTGCAGTACTTGTCCAAAGTCCAGGAAAGTGAAGAGTAGGAACTGTCCTGTTCCTGTCTCTGCCTGTTTCTGCCTCCTCTGTAGCCTCCTCTGTAGCCTCCAGAAGGTAGTGTGACATGTGCAAGGGAGCCTTTTCCCCCCCTCCCTCCAACCATCCGGATCCATCCATTGCTAGCCACCCACCTAGAGTAAAAAGATTTTGCTGTAGTGTAAGCTATCCCTGCCCACCCCCGACTGCTATGTTAGTTTCCTAAAATAAGGTTCAGAACTGTACTTACAGCCCTTCATTCCTGCAGCCCTCTCCATAGACAGCATTGTGTCTGTGATTGGCTGCCTCTCAGGCTATAAGTAGCATTTTGAATATTTTTTTTTCTAAAACCGCTTTCATGGTGACCATACATTAGTAAACATTTCTCAGGATATTTCTAAAGTAGACAAAACTTGCCAAGTCCAGATAAACCAAACTGAGTATTCAAGGCAACAAACTGCTAAAAATTACTGTAAATCAAACCACATTTTATGCATTGATAGATGCTGTAAAATTCTATAGTCTGCTTCATTTGAGAAATTATGCCCTATTCGGAACATGGTTGCCACAGACATGTATACTGTATGAAAGGGCTTGTCTCCATTGGGAGTTAGAAGTTTAAGCCCCACTAAAATCATCCACCCAGTTTTTAAAAAAATCTTTTTAATCTCTTCAATTTCAAATACTGATTATTTATGTTTAAAATTTGCCATCAGTTGTTGTTTCCACATCATCAGTTAATTTCCGATACAGAAGTATCAATTGTTTGCACCATTATGTAGCCAATCGATCTGCTTCTAGCCAGTTTAAGATAGCATACTATAAGCATATAATTTGAAGCAATAATTATAATAATTATAAAAGCAATCTTTCAAGGAGCAAAATTGTTTGCCAACTATTCACATGGCAAAAACATTTATATAATCTCAGACACTAGCCATCTAAAACAATCATGGCCAGAGTAATCATACTCTCAGCCACTGCACCCCCTAAGTGAAATATAAAGTAGTTTATGCCTTGAAGTATGGATGATTGAAGAGGGTAAGTAGGGATAAAGGATAATACTGAAGATAGTAGCTATGAAGAAGCATATGTGAACTAACAGAATAAGGCCAAGTATTCCAAGAGACATACCTACTGATTGTTTTAATGTATATCATTGATGTGTAAATAATCAAATGACATATCCATATTGATATTGAGTAGAAAATTGTTATGAGCAAACAGTTGGGTCAGAAAGTATGGCCCATATTTTGGCCCAATCCAATATTGCCCTGGGTGATCAATTTGTGAGAGTTTAACACAAACCATAGCCCAGGCAAGTCATAGCAAAACCATATTTTATTCAGATAGAATATATGAGCTTCTTTGGAAAAATAACATTTTAAGGTTTTACTTTACCCATATTTATTGGTTTTATCCTGACAGCAGAAATAGAATTTCATTGTCCAATTCTCCTGAAAACTACAAGCAATATTTTAAGAGAAAGGTTTTTTCTTCCTGGTCATCTGTCTAAATAAAAATTCCAAGGTAAGCATGAAAGACAGACCTTATTTTGAGTTGTATATCCCTGCCTAACATATATCTTTGTCTTCACTGTGAATATTTATTTTACCTGTTTCTACACAGGAAAGACAATTTAAACTGTTTAGGAAAATTCTTTTGACCTCAAGGGCCAGCTCTATTATGAATTTTATTTTCTGATGGAGCAAACACCATTTTGTGGCCACTTTGCATAAAATGGATATGCTGCTACAATTCTGTTTTCATATCAGTTCTTGTTCACTTGCTTCTCTTTCATTTTTTGCACAATGTTAAATGGCAACACAGGACTGGCCCTTTTTAGTTGATGTATAATCATCATCAGATAGATATTTTCAGGATTATTCAATAAAAGTTCTTATCGTTTAAAATGGTGCTAATTTTGCCCCAACCAATCAGATGTTAGCTTTCAAATGTTAAATAAGATCTGATTGGGTGGGGCAAAATTAGCACTATTTTAAACAATAAGAACTTTTATTGAATCTCCCTGTTTGTCCTTGGAAAAAAGATCAAAAAGAAGTTTCTTTTCCACAAGGATAGAAAAACTTTGCCAACAGTTAATGTAAATAAACCTACCATGTTTTTACTGTATGCACTTACACATATGCCATAACAGTATAAGGGCCCCTAGAGTGTACATTGGTCATTTTATTTCCTGGCTACATTATTTTTAGTAGCCTGATCAGTAGCACTTCCACTATATACAACTGTATTTTCTTTATGAGTGCTCTTTCTTTTATGTAATTTACAGGTAAGACATATAAACAAACAGAATGACCAAAAATGCTCTATATCGTGTTGGAAATGTGTGAAATGTCTACACCATTATTATAAATAAGGTTCATTTTACTGCTCTCGTTAAGTACAAGGTGTGATCATTTGACATTTGAAAACGTGTTTGTTGGAGGATGATCTATCAGTGCTGTGTAGGAGTTTAAATCATCATGTTACAAAAGCCCAAATTTGAAAAGGTTCTGCATATGAGTCAGCATTGTTTCCCTCCAACGCCAGTGCAGAACTAGTCATTTTCCAGGTCAAAAATCCAGCACAACACTACAGCAGGGTAAAAGGGCTATTTTGTGCAAAATAAGGGTTAAAAATAACAAGCCTTGGATGGTTAACACCTTTAGTGGTTTGTGCCATTTAGCATTTTTGAAGGCTTTTTATGATTTTCAACTTTAGGACAAAAACAATCATACTGAATCTATTGCACTGACTATTAACTACAAATAAATCCCTGAAATCCTTCCTTATACCACACTTCATGTATCTGTGTCCAAATTTATTAGAAGGATAAGCTTTGAAAATGCATTTCTGATCTGCAAATGTTAATGGCAGCAGTGGTGTAGGTTTAGAATTCTATGGATTTAAGTACATGTATAAACAAATGATATATCAAACATTCCACCAACCCTAAACAAATAAGACATTACTACTGGATACACTTTATAGCACAGTAGCACTGAAAGTTATTTTTATTCTTAAGTGTTTTTCTAAGTACTTGTTCATAAAGATAGCATCTGCAAATTGAGACAATAACTAATTGTCATTCTAAAACGGGCTTTAATTTCACTGGTATTGAATGCACATGTAAAATTCTTTCACTATCAAAATATCTACTTTAGTAATTGTGAAACAAATTTTAAACTACCCTCTTTAAAAATTCTTCTTAAAGTCTATCTATTAAACAGATGGCAGTGAAGATTGTAAACATATTTGCTTCATATTGAATAGATTGTTTCTGGCATAATACTAATTAACAAATGAAATGACTGAATTTCTGAATCACATTACAGATAAAAACACATTGGAGGTTTTCCTGACTATTTATTTAATTTCAGAATATAATGCCAAGAACCTCTAGATTACGCTAGTTCCTTCCTTTTAGACACTATTCTGAAACTTTAGGGAGTTAGTATAATTTACTAAGGCTAAACTTTACACAACATCTTATATGATAAATTAATATGGCAATATTATTAAAAGAGATTTTATCTAAATAGTCTCCATGTTGTTCTGATGTACAGTCATATACTGTACTTTTATATGTTAAGTGCACACACAGTTATACAGTTAATTCTCGGTTGAAACGTTTGGGTTGAAACAAGGTTAGTGCATCAAGTTCAACCTTCCCCCCCAAAAAAAGAAAACCCAGCGCCCCAACCAAACAAAAAAGCACAGTCTCCTCCACTCAAATTTCTCCTCCACCCAAATTTAACACTCCCCCCAGTACACCAAACTAGACAAGTATACAACCAAACACACGTGCCCTCACAATATGCAGTCACTAGCTATAACCATTTATATTCTGCCTCTCCAAGAAAACATCTAATTGTGATAAAGTATTTCACACACTAACCAGAAGTAGCTTCATGTGCTCAACCCTCCTCTGCTCTGTGCTCAGCAGCCAGAAACCACCAAAATTAGAAAACATGATGCAGATTTAGCATCTGCAAGCTTAATTTAATTGCAAAATATTTCGGGCCTCAGTGGATCCTTTCTCACTAATAAGGATCCACTAAGGCTCGAAACATGTCGCAATTAAATGAAATTTACAGATACAGGGGTATATTTATAAACAATTTATAACTTTTCGCGGCTTCTATTTATAAAGCGTCAGTAACTGATGTGCTGCTTTAATCTTGGCCGTTCCACAGACGAGATCGCCGGGGGTGTGCGTCCAACCTGTGATGGGTGGTTGAGCTGCGGGATCCCCAACAAGGGCACTTATCAGTGCCACAAGGGCTCTTGCAGGGCCGGTGAGGGGTCCCAGTATGGGCTGCAGGACCTCCTAAGCCCCAAACGGCCCTTCTTAGGTCCACAAGGGCACTTGTAAGTGCCACAAAGGCCCTGTTAGGGCCGGGGAGGGGGGTCCCAGTTCAAGCTGCGGGACCTCCTAAGCCCCAAAGGGCACTTCTGTCAGAGTCCCCGCTGGAGGGTCCCTCCACCCCTCCCAGTGGGTCCTTCCCTTCCCCATGAGAGTACAGGGTGGGGGTCTGGGAAGAGGTCGTGGTGGGTGGTCACATCCACTGTAGGTGGTGAGGGTGGGGTCGGCGTATGCCCAAGCCCTTGCCGCAGGGGGTGATGGCAGACTATCGCCCTCGCCATGGGGGGGCAAGTGCGGGGTGGCATACACCCCATCTGCCCCCTCCCTGTCGCGGCTGATGTGACCACCTGCCGTGACCCCTTTCCAGCAGCCCCTCCCAGCCTCCACCGTGAAGGGATTCCAAATCCCTTTGTGGCGATATTGTGCTTAGCGCAATGCACAGTATCGCCGCAAAGAGAGCTGAAATCACTGATTTCTCTTAATTCCTTACATACGTATTTTCGGAAATATTCGAAATTACGAGGATTACTTGTATTTTCGAAAATACATATTTTCGAAAATACGTGAAAACTCGTAATTTCGAAAATTTTCGAAAAAAAGAAAAATCTCGTTATTTCAAGGGTATTTTTAATTTTAACGGGTCCGCTCGCGGATTTTCGAATTTTCGAATTTTTTCGAAAATTCGCGGATCCTCGAGCGGACCGGATTTTGCGAAGTTCGGACATCTCTGGTCACAATTGGAAAGCATATGTTTCTTGTTAAAGTTGTGTAAGGTAACAAATGGCCATATAAGGTTACATGTCTAAAGTAAAAGGGGACTGCAAAGTCCTTTTCTATAGGATATTGACTTCCTAACAGTTGTGTTCCCTATCTAATTTCTAATTTTCAAGAAAACATCCAAGCCTTCTTTGAATGGATTGAGAGATTCTGCTGACACTACATTTTGAGGTAGAGTGTTCCATTACCAAACTGTCCTCACAGTGAAAAACTATTTACATTGCTTAAAGGACAACACTTTTTCAGAAGGAAGAGCACTTTAATATACAATCGGTGTCTCACCTCTTATTTTGATATGGTTGTTGGGAAATTTACCTTTTTAACATCCCAGTATAAGTGCGGTAACTGACCATTGTGTTCTTTACACAGGAAATAATTGTATTTGCTATAGCAGATACTGCATGACACTGCTTAGAGCTACTAAGTATATTGTCCCAAGTCCTTCTTTATTGAGTCAACACCTAACTCTATCCCAATTTGAGTATTTATAGGATGCATAACTTTCATGCATAACATTTCTCAACATTAAACTCAAATTGCGACTTTGTTTAATTAAATAAGGTAGAGACTGCACAGAGCCTATAATCCTGCAAATTAAATATCATCAGCAAATTCAAGGATCATACTCGCAATGCCCAACTTTAGGTCATTTCTAAATAGGCTATAGAGTACTTGACCAAGGAAAGGTCCCTGAGGAACACCACTAACAACATTTTTTCAAATAGAAAATGTTTGTTAATAACCACTCCATGCAATCTATCCTTTAGCAAGTTCGTAATTCAAGAACTAATAGAAAGGTCAAATCCACTGTTTCTTGTCTTTCATACTAACCTTTTAAAGTCTTTTGTAAAAGTCTAAATAAATCATATGCACTGACCCCCAAAGATCTAGGACTCACCTCTTCACAGAAGGCAATCATATTGGTTTGGCAGGATCATTCTAGGATCTAGGATATACTAATGTTATAATCTAAAATGTATTTGAATATCTTAGCCCTTAATATTTCTTTTAAAAGCTTTCCTACCACAAATGAAACTGAAAAGCCTATAATTACCTAGCTGGGAACAGTGTCCTTTTTTAAATATAGGTACCGCATCAGCAATCCACCAAACACTTGGAACAAGACAAGATCTAACAGAATACAAATATATTAGTTACAGTGGTCTGGCAAACAAGAAAAGTGATGGCTTTCCTCTGCTCATATTAATCTGCATGTCCCTTCCTCCAAGTTGGGACCCAAATTCATTGGTCCTTTCCCTAATCTGGAATTGGTGGGTCCAGTTGCTGTTCATCTCTAGCTTCCTTCCAACATGCGGATTTATAATGTGTTCCATATTTCTCTCATCAAACTGGTATGCTCTAATCAATATTCCACACCACTTCTACCTCCTGCCCTAATTTCTGTTGATGGTCAGCAAGAATTTGAAATCAAGAAGGTATTGGACTCTAAATTCTTTAGAAGATCTCTTCAGTATCTGGTCCACTGGAAAGGTTTTGGACCAAAAGAAAGAGCCTGGATTAAACACTCGGACCTGCATGCTCCTTGTCTGGTCAAGGCTTTTAACAGGAGTTTTCCAGACAAACCAGACAAGCCTGGTCCATTGGGTCTGGTGGCCCCCCATAAAGGAGAGGGCACTATCACAAACTTTATGCCGCAATCCAGCTCCACTCCTGTGACAGACGCATTTTTCTGGGTGAGCGGCGTCATGATGTCAGATAGCCGGGGTGCCAAGGGGTGCAAAGATTCAAATGCCGGCATCCTCCTGTGCCTGGTGCTTGATTGTAGCTTTCGCTACCGCAGCTCCAGGACTACTTACCTAGCCCGTTCCTGTGTATTCTTCCACTGCCTGATCCAGCAGCTCCTTGTCATCCAGCATACAGTTCCCAGCAGCATCTTGGTTTGCAGCAGCTCATCCAGCATACAGTTCCCAGCAGCATCTTGGTGACCAGTTCCCAACAGCACATCCAGCATACATTTCCCAACAGCATCTTGGTATCCAGTTCACAGCAGCACTTTGGTGTCTAGCATAAAATTCCCATCAGCCTTGTCAGTTCCTGATTCCGAACTTAAAGACCTTGACCTTCTCCTGAAAGCGTGCCTGTGAGTACCCTGGCCGTTCAGCCAAATTTGTTACAAAAACAACATAATACCTTTTAATCCCACATCTCATTGAGTCCACTTTCTAAAGTTATGTACTGTGATGTTTAGCCACCGTAGCCTCTGCCTCATTTTAATAAACCATTGTACTCTTGCACATGCCCACTTCTCCAGTTTAGTTGACCAATGGCTACTGCATTACTACACTCAACTTTCTCTTAAACCCTCTCTGGAACAATTATACACAGCAGTTGTTCCTAACCTGTGCTTCTCTGTCTTTAATCAACTTATACAGGAAGTGCAGGCTTTGTTTTTTGTGCACATCATTAAGGTCAGTGGGTGGGTGTAAACATCCAAAGCAGTGACATGATTGCTATGCAGTAACAGTCAAACTAAGAGTTTTAAATTAGAATATATGATGGAGGAGAATTTTACAAAAAGGAAGTTAGGTAACTAAGGTTTGTCCTTTAAACTTGTGAATGGTTGATACGGATTTTAGATTTAAGAAACCAGCAAAATCTGAAAATTCGGACAGTATATATTTTAAGGACCTTTACATTTAATTAGATGTTTAGACATACTAAACACAAATGTTAGGTAGGGTTAAAGAGTAGGTTTTAAAGGTTGGACTACATGGACATATGTCTTTATTCAACTTCCATTACTATGCTTTTATGTTACATACATCAAAAGCACCTTTATGTGCACCTCTGTAAGCAACACAGAAAATGTAAAGGATAAAATTAAATCTGGTGTGGCTAAAATTTCAGTTTCCTAAAATTTACTATTTATCTGTAAATTTTTTCTTTCTTCTAAGAACAAGCTGGTTAAAATTACACTCTTCCGACCCTGTTCCTAGCTTAGGAATGTTTGATTGATGATGATGTTACAATTCAGTGCATGCCATACTGTTTCAGAATATCCTGTATTATCTACAGAAGAGATGAACAAAATCAGAGACTTTTCATTTTAATATTTCTGATATTGTATTTTAAAAAATTTTAAAAATGTAAAAATTCTAAAACTAACCCAATAGAAGTTAATGGGAAATCAAGTTCCAAATGAATAGCTTTATACAAATGGCAAAGGGATCTGGGAAATGGTCTGGAGATCATGTATCAATTCCCACAACGTTTAACTCAAAATTGTGAAAATACGGTGAAATTCTGAAAGTTCCGTCAGAATTTTAAAAGTGTCAGTTCCAACTCGGAACTGTGTGCCTTATCTATAGCATAAAATGTCCCTTAGTGCATTGCAAAAATTATTTACATCTGAGTTCCTACTGTTTAATATTTTGCTCCCCATTAAACCAGTAGGGATGGCATAGAACTCGAACTGGAACCCGAGTTCAAGCCGAACTGTTCGAGACCCGGACTTCTCGGACGCGGACTTTTGATATTTCCCGGACTTTCGATGATTTATCGAATGTTCGAATGTTCGAACGTTCGAATCCGCGAGTAAAATGTACATGGTATCTAGGCGCGAACATCGAATCTGCGAGTAAAGTCTCCATTAAAGCCTATAGGCGAGCATCGAATCTGCGAGTAAAATGTCCATGTTACCTCGAACGTTCGAACGCGAAAGCTCGAAAGTAGCGCGTGTAAGAGTAAAATCGATTTTACGAAAGTCCTGGATATTGAAAACATGCTCCCCAGACCATTTCCCAGGTCCCACAGCCATGACATTAAGTTACCATTAATATTTTAGTTGTCTTTGACTCAAACTTTTCGAACTATTTGCCTCCCATAGACTTTAATGGGTCCGTTTTCGAACTTTCGAACTTTCGAACTTTTACAATAGTTCGAAAGTTCGAAAACGGACCGAACTTTCAATAGTTCGACCATCTCTATAAACCAGTAATTTGTTACGTGTCGTGAAAATGTTTGTACCCAAGGGAGAGATTAGACTTCATAATTTGCTGGACTTCATGAGTTAGAATTTCTTTAAGTATATCTGTTGTATTCAATTAGATCAACTGGACTTGAAGTTTAGTTCTTGAAGACATTTCGCTAGTCATCCGACTGGCTTTTTCAATTCAGAATGACTTGTACAAGAATCTGTTGGCAATTATGTACCCTGGAAAATCCCAATTAGGATATCACAGCCAGGTGTTAAGGGCGTGATTGCATAGTGGCTAAGAGGTGTTATAGGAATGCCCAGAGTAAGGTGTCAAAACAGCATTGTACATGGCAGACAATTGGTGTCGAACCCCCCCACCTCTATTTACCAACAGTGAAGGAAAAAAGCAAGACAGGAGAAAGAACATGGTCATCCCATATGTAGCAGGAGTCTCCGAGAAATTAAGAAGAATTTTCAAAAAACACCGTATGCCTGTCTGCTTTAAACCGAACAACACACTGAGGCAGCAATTGGTACATCCAAAAGACCCAATACCAAAACACAAGAAAAGCGACATCATATACGCAGTGCAGTGCAGTGAAGAATGTGCTGATTTGTATGTGGAGGAGACCAAACAGCAACTGCATCAACGTATGGCCCAGCACAGAAGAGCACAATTCCTCGGGTCAGGACTCAGCCGTGTACCTGCATCTTAAGGATAAAGGACATACCTTTGAAGATTGTAATGTTAACATATTGGCAAAGGAACGTGACTGGTTCAAGAGAGGTGTTAAGGAGGCCATTTATGTGAAAATAAAGAAACCAAGCCTAAATAGAGGTAGGGGGGTTCGACACCAACTGTCTGCCATGTACAATGCTGTTTTGACACCTTACTCTGGGCGTTCCTATAACACCTCTTAGCCACTATCCAATCACACCCTTAACACCTGGCTGTGATATGCTAATTGGGATTTTCCAGGGTACATAATTGCCACAGATTCTTGTACAAGTCATTCTGAATTGAGAAAGCCAGTCGGATGACTAGCAAAATGTCTTCAAGAACTAAACTTCAAGTCCAGTTGATCTAATTGGCAAACAACAGATATAACATGACCTGGATGAATGAGAACCTTCACAAGCAAATTCTTTAGATATTTTAAAGCTTTTTTGACCATTTTGTGGGAAAAAATATAACATTTTGCACAACACTTCTCCTTTGCTTTAATCAGTATGTAATTCATTTATTCAGAAGGTAAGCTCTTTAGGAACCCATACATATTATAGGTTTGTTACTATTTTATATATATATATATATATATATATATAATATATATATATATATATATATATAAATAAATATTATAATATACACATGTTAGTAAAAACTAGTTTGCAATCATTTATCTAGGTTTTGGGTTTCAAAACTGCTGGCAAGCAATTAGCTAATTCTGGATACTTGCCTTATAAAACTATTGTCAACTTTCTGCACTCCAATAAATATTATGGTGCACTGGCTCAGCATCAGGGAAGAAAATGTACTTGGTACTAAAAACCACTGTTTGCATGACATCATTCCATAACAGATTACACTGTAATGTTGAGAATGTAATCATTAGCATTTAAACATGCATAAAATTTAATTAACCTACTTACCAGTTTGCTTAGAACTTTTGAAGGGCTACCTAGAGTCCTCTCTAAGCATTTTATTACAGAGTTTTGGAAAGCTCACAAAAGAGAGAAGTTCTCTGGGATTTTTCTCCCTAAAGCTGATGAGCCATGACAGATGAGCAGATGACCCGAGTTAATTATTAATTGAATTCGTTATTACTGCTTTGTTGTCACTCAGCTCAGCCAGGGTAAAATGATGACAGTAGGTATCTCATTAAAACAGCTGTTTCAATTATGTAGCGGCAAATATTTAAAAAGCGGGCTTTCCAAGTTTAAAGCTGTTAGCAAAGTTTGTGTTTAGGGTGCCAAGATTCTTTGACCTGAAATGTAGATACTGTATGTAATTATAAGAAAATTGTTTTATTTTTTATTTGTTTTTTAACTTTTGTTTTAACATTTACAATAAATGTTAAAACATAAATATAACACTTATATTTATTGCTAAAATATCTAACCTTTATATTTATTTTAATTAGGGTAAATAAAGGGGAACTATACAGAAAAAAACCACACTATTCATTTACCCAGGAGGGCCCCAGAATCAATGCCACCTATCCTCCCAGTGATACATGGAGCCAGGGAAAATAATGTCACCCTACCAGGTCACATGGCCCATTAAGTACTTTAAAGTAGATTCTAATGTTGGTTTGCTACATAATGATTGTGTGTGTTATCAGCAGAAGTGAATCTAGTAGGTAGGAGGATGGCAATTTCCCAACTAGTCAAAGGTTTTCTGGGGGGAAATTATGCATCACAGGAAGACAAAAAGTCCAAGTGAGGCATATCTACAGTAGACTGTGCAGAATGTTCATTTATTTTTATTGTAAAGCATTATGGCTGACTTTTGCAACTCATGGGTTATATAAAAGTTTATAAATATATCAGTTTAACTTTAAATACTTGTATACTTAGGACTCACACAGCAGAAAAAAAAACAGTGAATTTTTAAATGTAAGCCATTGGAGCTGTGAGAGGGAGCGGTGCCCATACGGTGGGTGGCAGCACTTTTTCTGAGTCTGGGTACTGATATGAGAGACAGCTGTCCCCAGGCTCAGTAAGGTAAGAGTGTCGGTAGCAAGGCAAACACAGGAAACAGTCAAAGAATAGAAAAGGTAGTGGATACGGCACCTGGAGTGATTGATGACAAGATAAGTACTGCTGGAGACCTGGAGCGGTGGATGATGAGGCTAGTAATGCTGGAGACTTGGAGTGGCTGTTGGTAAGGTAAGTACTGCTGGAGACCAGAAACAGTGGGCAATGAGGTAAGTGATGCTGGAGATTTGGAGCTGCTGTTGGTAAGGTAAGTACTACTGGAGACCTGGAGTGGTGGATAATGAGGTAATGTAATAATCGGCAGGGAGGCTGGGGTACTTACGAGTACGCTTTAGGAGGAGGCGCTCAGATGGCTGGTGGGATTGCAGAACTGGATACTGCTGCTGGGAACTGTAGACTGAGGAATGGTGGCTAGGTGCTGCTGGAGTCTCAGGAACAGGCAAGGTAAAACACAGATGCTGGTATGGCAAGGTAAGTCTCTGGAGCAGGTTAGGTAAGTAACTGGTGCTGGTATGGCAAGGTAAGTCTCTGGAACAGGCTAGGTAAGTAGTTGGTGCAGGTATGGCAAGGAGTCTCAGGAACAGGCAAGGTAAGTTTCTGGAGCAGGCTAGGTAAGTAATTGGTGCAGGTATGGCAAGGTAAGTCTCTGGAGCAGGCTAGGTAAGTAACTGGTGCTGGTGAGGAACAGGATCCAGGGCAGGTAAATAGATGGAGCCAGGGAGGTAGCTAACACATCTATCAGGCACCGGGTCCAGGAGGATGCCGGTTTTTGAATTCTCGTGCCGCCCGGCGTGTTGGCGTCGTGACGTCATGACGTCTACGATGCCGCCCACCCGGAAGTGCAGCGTGGCGCGGGACCGGATCAGCAGGTAAGTTTGTGACAGTAAACCCCCACCCCCTTACGGGGGGCCACAGGACCCAACAGACCAGGTTTTCCTGGAAAACTCCTGTGAAAAGCTTTGACTAGACGAGGAGCATACAAATCTGAATGTTTAATCCAAGCTCTTTCTTCCGGACCAAAACCTTTCCAGTGGACCAAATACTGAAGAGAACTCCTCAAGAATCTAGAGTCCAAGATTTCTCGACCTCAAACTTTTGCTGACCATTAACTGAAATTGGAACGGGAGGTAGTAAAGATGTGGAATACTGATTAGAGCACACTGGCTTGATGAGAGAAATATGAAACATGTTTCCTTTCATGCTGGAAGGAAGTTGGAGGCGAACAGCCACCGGACCGACTAATTCCAGGATAGAAAAAGGACCAATAACTTTGGGTCCCAGTTTGGAGGAAGGAACCCGTACATTAATATGAGCAGAGGAGAGCCACACTTTATCTCCAAACGAATAAGCTATGGGTTCTCTACGTCTCCTGTCTTCTGCATTTCTTTGTACCAGAGCATATTTCTGAAGGCTGATTTCCGTAGCATGCCAGATAGCTGCCAATGCCAGATTGTATCTTGATGTTCATGGATTTACAAAGTGCTCTCCAAAATTTGGAAGTCCATAAAAGCGGAAGATATGAGAAATAAATAGCTGAGCTAACTCCGTCGAAGATGGTAGTTTGGGGAGGGGAACAAAATGGGCCGTTTTGCTGAAGTGGTCTACTGTCACACATATAACCGTGTTTTTCTTGGAAGGTGAAAGTTCAACAACAAAGTCCATGGATAGATGGGTCTAAGGTCTGGACGGAATGGGGAGGGGCTGAAGAAGGTCACAGGGGAGGGTTCTAGAAGATTTGGATTGAGCACAGCTGGTACACACTTGAACAAAGTCTTTAACATCTTTTCTCATTTTAGGCCACCAAAGGGAACGGGCAAGAATATTAAAAGTTTTAACACCGGGATGTCTGGCTTGCTTGGAACAGTGAGTATGAAGAAGGATAGTTTTCCAAAGTGAAACAGGAACAAAGATTTTGCCAGATGGTGTGTCTGGAGGAGCAGAATCTTGTGCAGCTTGAATCTTGGAACAGAGTTGGGGAGATATAGAGGCCAAGATTTTAGTGGTTGGGATAATGGAGCCCTTATCTTGATTAATACAGTCGGAAGCAACAAATGATCTGGAAAGGGCATCAGCTTTTTTGTTTTTGGAACCAGGTTGGTAAGTGATAATAAAGTTGAATCAGAAAAAGAATAAGGACTACCGTGCTTGACGGTGATTTAACCTTTTAAGATTCTGGATGTATTTGAGGTTCTTATGGTCGGTAAGGATGGTGATAGGTACAGAGGTGCCTTCCAATAGATGATGCCACTCCTCGAAGGCCAGCTTGATGGCAAGAAGTTCCCTATTCCCGACATCATAGTTCATTGGCAAAACCAATGAACCTTTGAATAGCTTTGGTTCCCATAGGAAGAGAACAATCTTGGATGGCCGAAACTGTCACAGGATCCATTTGGAACCCTTGCGCAGATACGATGTAGCCCAGAAAGGGTACTTGCCAACACTCAAAAAGACACGAAACATACTCAGGAAATCGGTAACATTATTGACTAGAGGATCGTCTTTTTCCATAGGGGAGAAGCCCAGGCCAGAGCATTGCCCTCCAACAAGGCGATGATGTAACCAACCTTTGCACGATCTGATGCAAAATGAGATGGTTGAAGTTCAAATTGGATTCGGCACTGATTAATGAATCCACGGCAAGCATCACCATCAAACCGTGAAGGCGGAGGTATGCGGGGTTCTCTCCGAAGAGAAAAATCACCGGATCCAGACGTTCAAGAAGGCGGCGTAGAACCCAGAGCAGAGGCAGAAGCTGGGGGTAGCCGGACAGCGAGGGTATCCATGAATTGAGCCAACTGGCCCTAATGGTGTTCAAAAATGTCCATGCGTTTGGACAAAATTTGGAGTGTTTTACTCAACTCTGCCATAGCCCCCATGGCCTGATATTACTGTAATCATCCGGGAGGCCGGGGTACTTACGAGTACACTTTAGGAGGAGGCGCTCCAATGGCTGGTGGGATTGCAGAACTGGATACAAGAGACTGCTGGGAACTGTAGGCTGAGGAATGGCGGCTAGGTGCTGCTGGAGAGAAGGCAGGATACTGGAACTGGTAAGGAGTCTCAGGAACAGGCAAGGTAAGACACAGATGCTGGTATGGCAAGGTAAGTCTCTGGAGCAGGCTAGGTAAGTAACTGGTGCTGGTATGGCAAGGAGTTTCTGGAACAGGCAAGGTAAGTCTCTGGGACAGGCTAGGTAAGTAGTTGGTGCAGGTATGGCAAGGAGTCTCTAGAACAGGCAAGGTAAGTCTCTGGAGCAGGCTAGGTAAGTAACTGGTGCTGGTATGGCAAGGAGTTTCTGGAACAGGCAAGGTAAGTCTCTGGGACAGGTAGGTAAGTAGTTGGTGCAGGTATGGCAAGGAGTCTCTAGAACAGGCAAGGTAAGTCTCTGGAGCAGGCTAGGTAAGTAACTGGTGCTGGTGAGGAACATGATCCAGGGCAGGAAAGTAGAAGGGGCCGGGGAGGTAGCTAATGCTACTATCAGGCACCGGGTCCAGGAGGATGCCAGTCTTTGAAATCTACGACAACGCCCACCCGGAAGTGCAACGCAGCGCGGGACCGGAGCGGCAGGTAAGTAATGCTTGAGGCTTGGAAAGGCTGTTGGTTAGGTAAGTACTGCATTGTGGGGAAGGAATTTGCCTAAAACCAGAGAGAATGACTGGTTTTAAAGCCTAGATTAACTTTTCTACATTGACCGGTTAGGAGCAGAGACAGTTTCTTTTAGAATGGAATGGACAGTTCTGTGATGTAATGGGCATCAATGAAGTTCTCACAAGCCCCAGAATTGCAAAACAGTAAGTATGGAGAAGTGAGAATTTTGGAAAAAATAGGAAATCCCGCCAGCCTCTTTAGCAAGACACAGCTTACCCTGGGGACGGATAGGACGGGATTTCAAAAGATGACTGAAGCAATAATTGAGGTTTGTACCATGTTAGCCATAAGTAAGAGAAGAAAAATAGAGCTGTGATAGATAAAAAAAATTTGGTGTGAAATGGGCACAAGTAATAATAATAATAAATAATAATGCAAGAACAGTGTCATTTGAAATGGAAAGTGTCTTTTGAAATGTATCAAACAGTACAAGACAGTATCCTGGTGAGTGGGTTTAGTCTGGGTGGTGATGTAGAAAAAGGTTATATTTGGCCATAAAACTCATGTCCCTATTAAGTCCACAGTTCAGGGAATTAAATTTCTGAAATAATTGTATTCCTATTTCTTATGCTGTTTTTGATTGTGAAAATTGCCCATAAGAATGGTAATCTTGAGGTCTTTCATACTGTGGCCTCTTTTACAAAAGTGCTCAGCCACAGGGAAATCCTTTAATCCATGCATGATATGAAATCTATGGTTCATAGAGTTCATCTGTTTGTGCAGGGTTTGTCCTGTTTCTCCCCCATAGAAACCTGTGGTAGGGCACTTCATGCACATTATTAGATACACCACATTGGCGGAACCACAGGAGAATGGTCCTTTAATTTGATGAATTTGTTTACAATGTGGCATAAATATTTGGTCTGTTGTGTGGATGTGTGTGCAGGTTTCACATCTAGGTTGTTGGCAAGAGAAGAGCCATTGATTGTTGTTTTGCCCAGGCAGCTGTGTACCAGTAGGCTGTCAGGAAAGGTACTTACATTTCCGGTCGCTCCGTCCCTCTCAAGATGGTGGTGCCCAGCAAGTCTCAGCAGTGGCGTCATCTGTGGATTCCTACCCTCATTGGTCCCGACTTCGCCTGACGTCAGTACAGGTACCTAACATAGGCGTTTCAAATTAGGGGACTGACTGTATGCCAGGAGTGGGGGCACTGAAAATATGTTTTTTCATCTGTCATCCCTTTGTAGTGTGGGATGGAGTTCCTTTATAATTTGTTGTAGGATCTCAAGATGTGGACTGTAAGTGACTACAAGGGGAACATGGTTGCAGTTTTCTTTCTGTTTGTATCTCAACAATTTGTGTTTGGGAATAGATATGGCCCTTTGGATTTCCTTGTCTGTTGTTTTGGGATTGTATCCCTGTTTAGTTAACTTACTGCGGAGTTGCTGTAGGTGTTTATTCCTTTCTGTTGGGTCTGAAAAGATACAATGGTAATGTATAGCTTGCATGAAAATGATCGATTTTCTTGAGTGTTTGGGGTGGAAGCTGTCATTCCTAAGGTATGTGCGTCTGTTTGCTGGTTTGCGGTATATTGAAGTCACTAGGGTCTTCCCTTGCATTTTAATAGTGGTGTCCAGAAAGTTGATTTGACTTTTGGAGTTGTCAAGTTTTAGTTTAATGGAAGGAGTTGTAATTCCTATGGAAGGAAAGCAGTTCTTCCTCACTTCCAGTCCAGATAATGAGGATATTATCTATGTAACAAAGGTAACTTATTGGTTTAGTGTAACAGGAGGATAGAAAATCCTCCTCCAATTTGGCCATGAACAGATTGGCATACTGTGGTGTGAAGTGACAACCCATGGCAGTCCCCATGTGTTGTAGATAGATCTCCTGATTGAATTAGAATATGTTGTTTGTGAGGGTGAAGTGTATGATGCTGTGTATGATGCTGTGTGTATGTCCTGCTTCTGTAAAAAGGTTTTACACGCTGCAATGCAATCTTGATGATCGATATTTGTATATAGGGCCTCCACATCCATTGTGACCAAAATTGCATTGAAAGGAATAGGGCCTAATGCAGTGAGTTTCAGCAGGTCTGTGGTGTCCTGAATGTAACCGGGTGTTTTCTTGACTAGGGGTTTAAGGATGTTTTCTACCTAGCTGTCAGCGTGCCAATTCCTGAGACATCCCTCTTTGTGGATTTTGGGGAGTGTATAGGAGCAGCTCTTGTTGATCTCTAATGGTCTATGATAAGTTATTTATCAAGCTTTTGAGTTCTTTTTTTCTATTTGACTCTGGGCTCCTCCTGTAATTTTCAGTAATGTGCAGGGTTGGATAACTGTCTGTGAGCTTTCTGTATGTAGTCCGGTGTATTCATTATGATTACTGCCCCTCCTTTATCCGCTGGTTTTATGACAATGTTTTTATTTTCTCTCAGTGTGCAAATTGCTTCTTGTCCCTGTGAAGTGATGTTATGTATTGGGGACAGATTACTGTCCAGGATTTTAGCTGAAACCCTCTTACAGAAACAGTCTATGTATTTGTCGAGGGCAGGGTTGATTCCAGATTTGGGTGTAAATGATGATTTCTTGGTGTATCTGATGTTTTGTCTGGGTGCTGGTTGTTGTGTGATGGAATCCTCTATGTCATGAAAGAATTCTTTCAGCCTGAGTTTTCTGAAGAATTCCTCCATGTCACTGCACAAACTGATTTTGTCTATTAGTTTAGCAGGGCAAATGATAGTCCTTTAGAAAGTACTGACATCTCAGCCTCACTGGGTGAGTATAACGACATGTTAATTAAACAAGTTTGTTTTGAGTTAGCAGTAAGGTGTCCCGCTCTCTGACGAAGTCTGTGTCATTTTTTTCATTTTGTTGTTTTTGGTGATTGTTGTTAAAATTTTGTAGCTTCTCTTCTATATCCTGTATGTTATTTCCATGAAGTAGGTTGAGTTCACATATTTTTTCCTGGGTCTTTTTTCTTGATATTGCACAGGATTTTAAAAGATGACCAGTCTTGACGCAGTAAAGGGGACCTCTCCCCATGCAGATTGGGGAACAAGTCGCCCCAATCTGCATGGACTCAGCTATATCACAGTTAGTTGAGACGTCACCTGGGACCCCTACGGGATGCGCGTAGGAAACTGGAGATGATCACGTGGGGCTAAGGAGGCAGGCATTCACATTGGCGTTCTTGGAGACGACGGTCAACCCCAAAATGGGCGATCTCATCCTTGAGTGCATCAGAGAGCCCCAATCTAAACTGGTGCTTACGGGTGGCATCATTCCAGCAGGTATCAGGGGCCAAAGCCCGAAAGTCTTAAGCTGGTCTATTCCCTTGTCAGAGACTACAAATGGCTGATTCAGTAGAATGGGTCCTGGGTTGGAGATCAAAAAATATTTGTCAGCTGTGAGGGAAAGCCCGAAACCTTGCACGGTCACCATTGAGCCTGTCAGGTACAGGAAGATTAGGTTTAGGTTGTAGAACAGCGGAAGGCATGGACATGCTGCTAGATGACTGATCAGAAGGAAGTGGAGTTTTGCTTGCCTGGACAGTGTCCATACGGGCTTGAAGTTGCTGCATACCCACATGCAGAGTCCGGACAGCCTCGGAAAGTCCAGATAATTGTTGCCCCAAAGTAGAAAGTACTTTGTCTTCACTGGAATCCATGGCAGAATGTAATGTATTGGTTTACCTGACTCCTTGCCTCATTCCTTCACAAGAACGAGGCACAGGGTCAAGGCACAGGGTCAAAGCACAGGAACAAGGCACATGACAGGAACGAGGAAATGGAAAGGTCAGGAAGCTCTATTGGGAACAAACATCCAGCACCAGCCTGCTTCTGGCCGTACCAGTGTGTGTGCGAACACCTGCACGCACGGTCACAGGATATCACGCGCGTGCCTGCGCACATATGGAGGAAGACCACCCGCAAAGGGACCCTGTCCAGGTAAGAGACTATCCTGACATCCACACAAGGTCTCAGGGAAAGGTCGTTCTTCTCAACAAAAAAGATTCCTGCCCGGGCAGGGGAGGCGGAAGGTCGAATAAAACCCTTCTTTAAGTTGTTGTCAATATGATCCTTTAGAACAGCTTGTTTAGGTTCAGTGAGGGGATAAAAATTTCCAAAAGGTATCTTGGCTCTGGGACAAATGCTAATACCAGCAGGAGAGATAGTCCTCAGCACCCCAACCTTGCCACCAGCATGGGAGACCTACCCAGTGGAGAAAGCCATATGGCAAAATGTAACATAAATGAAAATTGGAGGACTGCAACCACTGCTAGATAAAAAATAACCTTAAAGCCACGGAATAGGAAACATCCTTCAACCCTGACATGTTTGGTGATGCTTCACTGCCACTTCATCAGAGGAATATACCCCCAAGCACATGTCCTCCCATTAAATAACAACCAAACAATGCCAGAAATACAACCACCAAACAGGTGAATGGAATGAATATAGTGAATAACAAGAGCATACTATGACACATAAAGGGAGTAATTAAAGGGGAGGTCATGCTTGGGAAGAATAGAGCCTGGTGTATATAAATAAAAAACTAACAAAAATCATATATAATGGTAAAAACATGTAAAGCACAGCAGTAAGAGGCTTGGCTCCAGGATCCAAGTTAATTGGGCAATCATATGGTCAATGAGGAGGCAGAATATTGGCACCAGATTTATCAAAAACATCCAAGTAACCATGATATTGTTCGGGAACAAGGTCTTTGTAAAGAAATCTGTAGATGAGCACAGAAGGGCACTTGGACTGGATGAGGAGAAAATAAGGCACTTTTGTCAGCAAAAATGTGAAGAAACGATGGGACAACATCAAACACATGAAACTCATGGCAATCGCCCATTGTAGTAACAAACTTTCAGTTTCTGAAAGGACAGGGCCAGACTTAAAGGATTGTTCTCATAGGTATTATCAGGGTTACTCAGTAAAAGTTCTTATCGTTTAAAATGGTACTAATTTTGCCCCAACCAATCAGATGTAAGCTTTCAAATGTTAAATAAAATCTGATTGGTTGGGGCAAAATTAGCACCATTTTAAACGATAAGAACTTTTATTGAATCTCCCTGTAAATGTCTCTGAACAAAGTTTTCATCCATAGAAGAAATGCTTGCACTGGAGTCAATGACTGCTGAAGTCACCACGGTCGTTTCTTTAACCTCCAAAGTAACGGGTAAAGTCAAATGGTTAGAATTTGCAGACAAGGTAGGAGAAGACAAAAGGCCGGTGAAACTACCCCTACCGGGTGGCCTGGCAGGACAGTTATGTAAGAAAAAGTTCCTACATTTCTGCAGTAAATAGAAGTTGGATTGCCTTCGGCGAGTATGTTCCTCAGATAAAAGAGCTGGATGGGATAAACCTATTTGCATTGGCTCAGAAACATCAGATGGAGAAGAGAACACTTGTTGGTTCAGAGAAGAATCCAGGAGGAAACCACGGAAGGGGAACTTTGGATCTCTCCAGTATCAGTTTGTTCGAACTTGTAAAATCTGATTCAAACTTTTGTTCTTGTCCATCTCTAATTCACAGCGCTTACCAGAAATATACTAAAAATACCACACATATACAGGTCTGTATTTGCTTGACCTAAAACTGATTATATTTTGTATAATAAAAGTTTAGCTATTATTATAGTGGATTTATATAGCGATAACATCTTCTGTAGCTCTTTACAATAACATGGATACATACACACCAGGTCCTGCCCTGAAGAACTTACTCTCTAAGCACATTTATTTGATACATACAACCTATTAGTATTGGGGGGGAAACCAGAGTGCCTGAAGGTATCCCATGAAAGCACAGGGAGAACATACAAACTCCTTGCAAATGTGTCCAAGGGTGAATTCGAACTCAGGACTTTAGCAGTGCTAACTACCGTGCTGCCACATGCAAACTCCAATAGTCCCCTGTATAAACTATAATTAGTGCATTTATTATGACCAGCAATAAGGCTGATCAATTCCTGGAAAATAAATTTCAATAAAACAGTGCACTGTATTCAGGACACAGATCAGCAATCCCATGATTAGTCACTGATCTAATGCAGATTTGTTGCATTATTCTTTTTTAGGACTGTAATATCAGTTTCACATTGCTAACTAATAAATCTAATATCTTTTCAATTCTAACTCTCATTTAGTTTATTGTAAATCAGCACTTTAGTTTTGTGTAGTCAAAATGAATAATGTCGATTGTTGAATTGTTAAAGAAAGTTCACTGTAAATAAAGATTAGTTAACAGTTCTGAAATTACCTTTGTTTTAGACTTAATAATCTCCCAAACATAATGAAAATATTGCATACCTTGGCCTCATAAGGGTTTATAATTCTAGCACTGTGCATTTAATAATCCTATTAATAATGAAAATATCTGTCGTTTATCAACAACATACATTCCAAATTTAATCTGAGGGTGAGGAAAAAACCTTTGGGATTAAATTAGCGGGCTTCTGAGAGAAATAAATCATTATCAAACATCTGTGTTCTAAATAGTACGTGCTTTATCAAACAAACAACTATTATTGCCTCATTTTACTCAATTGCTTAGGGAAAATAGAAAATGGGCGAAAGTTAGGAAGAAAACTTATCTAGATGAATGGGCACCTAAGAATTTAAAACACTTTTTCCTTTGATAATTTTTCAGTGCTAAACTGAAGTTTTAAAGAATAAAATATATTGGATTGAATCAACTATAGTTTAAAGAAAAGATAATAAGGCAACAATGCAATTTATCTTCTGATTGCAAGACTGGTGTGCACTGGTGCTTTATCACTTGATAACTAAAAGGCATATTTATAAAGGCAAGGTATCGCAATTTCGCATTTAATGCCGCCATTCTTACAACCGAGAACATTCAATTCCGGATTGCGGTCATAAAACTCTGATTGCAGTCGTACAATTATGATCCCGATTGTACATTTACAATTGTAATTGAATGATAGCCTATACAATACCATTGCGGTACTCTAGGTATTGTACTCATGGTATTCTTGTGAAGGTTCTCATTCATCCAGGTCATGGTATATCTGTTGTATTCAATAAGATCAACTGGACTTGAAATGTAGTCTTCAAGAACTACATTTCAAGTCCAGTTGATCTAATTGAATACAACAGATATACTCATGGTATTGTACAGCCGCTTGGTACGCGGCCATAATTTTGCGCTTATCGGAGGTGTGTTAGTAGATGTGCTCCCAACACTGATAGCACCCTGCATGTTATGAACTATGTGTTATGAACTATCTGCATGTGATGTGCAAAAACCTGCATGTGCATGTGATGTGCAAAAAACTAGAATGTTGGAAAAATTGTTTTCCAAATCTGATAGAAGATAAAAAAAAAACTGGAAAATTTTAAAAATGTGCAGTGAGGACGTAATAATTTGTAATCACGATAAAAGAATCTCTACTTTAAATACACTGCAATACATGGGATGTTTTGTCTGAATACTCTAAATGATGCTCACGGTATGAAGCCTTTTGCTCTAACTTAACCAATCTAGTAATGATTATAGGTCATGAATGAACATCTGTTCAACATCAATTTAATGCCTGGGAGGTCATTTTGAGGTTGAAAAAGTGATTGTGGACTAAATTGTAATGGCTAGGCTCAATCTACATATATCAAAGTAAATATTGAAAAATGGGTTAAGCATTTAAAAAAAAAAAGCCAGAAGCCAAAGCAAGCAAAATAATCTCCCCGGTTTTTTTGTATAAATAATTAGCACAGGTTAAAACGTTGGTGGTATAATTTGGAAAAGGTCTTAGTATAATGATAGTTCTTATTTTTATTATCAGTAGGAAAAGTTTCTTCTGAGTACCAGTGCCAGTGTTAATAAAAATACATTTCATGCACACTGTTGGCTCAAAATTAGCAAATGTCTTGCAGAACATCAACTTAATTATCCATCTGTTATAGTGAGCTTGCTCCAGATATCATTAAGTGAAATCTCAGGCCAATACAACTATGCAAATATCAAATCAAACGTGTTCATGTATTATTACCACAAAAACAGCCTTGCATGGGGCATTTTCCATGGTATCAAATACTGGTTTTGCCTCATGATTCAAACAAATAATTTTCTAGATGTTTTTTTTAAAGCCCATAAATAATAGAGATTATCAGATCCGAAGATTACTTGTATTCCAAATGATATCATAGGATCAAAAAATATGTATCTACAAAAGATTCACAGAGGCGTGGTGATGTAATGTGTATTGGTAATGGTAATAAATAAAGTCTTCCACCCTGATCATTATTACTAAACCGGTATATCTTACTGAGAGTATATTTCATCAGGTACAATTTATAACTCTTAAAATGTCTGCAGAACCTTTATTTATTTTATATCATATACTGATCCGAGTGGCCCTTATTTGTTTGTAATGAGTGAGAAAGTGGTTATAAAGGTACACTTACACAGTATACAGTATAGTCAGGGGTATCTCACTGATTAGGTGAGGTGTCCTCTTCAGATGGCAACGTTCACCACAATCACTGTGTGCTACCTTGTGCTCAAGCTCACAGGGGCCGACAAATTACCCTGATTATAGCTGTGTAGTCACATGTAATAGCAGAAGATGGATCCTGATCTGCTTGTGGTGTGAGTCAGAAATGCAATAGATATTTATTCACCTAAACCTACTTGTTGGTTTAGGTTAGAATTTGAGCCTTAATGACCCCTTGTGTTAATTGCTGCCAATCTCCTGGTGTTGTGTTGGTAGCAGATCTTTGGAAGGAGTAGACTCACAAACTTAAAAAGTTGAAGAAAATATAGGAAACATGAAGAAAAAAACACCCACCATACAAATATTTAATTATTTAGGCGTGTTATATTGTAATTATAGATGAAAAGTTCTCTAGTTATGGAAAAGAACCTAAATGTTACATTGCATTAAAGATAATATTGATTTTTGTTTGTAGCATTGCCCTATGGTAGCTATAAATGCTCCAATTTATCAACTTTATTTGTTGCTATGTATATGTTTACGATTATAAACTTGCTCTTCCTGTTTTTTTTAATTTTCAGAGCCATTATCAATAGAATAGAACCAAGAAAGCAAGTCTTATTAGCGTTTGGAGTGTATAGCCAGAAGTGTCTCTACAGTATATCACACTAATCAATTGAAAAGAAATCTCCCACGCTTGCCTCCATTACCCACGTAAAAGCATTTATTTTCTGTATTATCATAACATATCTCTTTATAATACAACATATATGCAACCAATAAAATCGCAATATCTACATAAAAAATATACCTGCCGGAATCCTTCACCATATTGAAAAAGACCAATAAGGCTGTGAAAATATTGCCACAATAAAATGAGTGCATTTCATTTACAAAAATCCTATACACCCTGTGGTGCATTTCTAAGCAGTAAGGGCTAGGCCACACTGCTGCGTTTTTTTTGCGCTTGCGTTTGTGATTGCGATTTTACAAAATCATTGAAAACGCGGCAACGCAAAAAAAACGCGCGTTTTTCGGTGCGATTGCGTTTTGCGTTCTGCATTTTTAATCGCAATCGCATGCGTTTTCCTATACTTATTGAAGAAATCGCAAGCGCAAACGCAACGAAAATCGCACATGAAATCGCATGCTATTGCGTTTGCGTTGCAGTGTGGCCTTGCCCTTAGTTGTTAAAATAACTGTTAAGTTAGAGCACACCCACTTTTGCTATATTAGCACAGTAGGAAAGAAATGTCCAAGGTACTGAAACTGATTTCTTTCTCCCTCACATTTAGAATATATTTAATGTAGCTGTTCACAAATGTTTTGTTTTTATTAAATGTGTTCTTGCTGTACTTTGCCTTCTATAATCATTTAATAGTTTAAATGCATAGTTTCTGTAAACATTTTTTTCTTTAATTTAATCTTGATTTACATCTGTTAAGCTCTTGATGCTTTCGCTTTACTTTTTTTCTACGCCAATATTAATACATGCTGGAAATATGCTGCATTTGAAAACAAATCAGTTGTCTGTTTGCCTTTTTTTCTTAGGTAACTGTGTTAAAATTTTCTATTCCAGCTGTAACACTTGTTTTACAAGAGCACTGTTTTGTCTGACACAATATGGAACAACATTTGTCATTCGTTATCAGGGGTGATATATTTGTTAGCCTGCAGAGAAACATCTGCTGTGCTTTAATCTCCAGTGTGCAGGCCAATATTCATAGGATACAGCTGCATAAAATCAGAGTATTAGATGTGGTTGTCCAGTTTGACATGAGGAGTAGTTGGCAGGCAGATATAAACAGCCTTTTATTATCAGTGCTTTTACACATATATATTAATGACATATATGCATAAATGTGTCTGTATTGTCACCCTTGTTTTAGGCAATGTTCCCTAGTATTTAAAAATCACATACAGGAAAATAATTATACAACTTTAGTGTGGGTATTTAAATGGTCATCAAATCTTTTGAAACCAAGTGTGTGCAGTCACCCCTAAATAATGGATGAGAAGAGGATATGACTAAATTTGTTCAACAGAAAATTCAGTCTGAAAAGTTGTGCTATTATTTTTTTTATGTTATGAGCCATTGCACAAACATGTTTACAAAAATTATGTCTAAAATAATTTTTAAGCTATAAAAGCAAAACATAAATTAATGTATATGTAGTATGTAGTCCTGCTTACACATAATGCACCTTAATTGAGTGGCGCAATTTAGTTTCAATAATTTTTAGTGTAGACAAAATAAAACAGGTGTTAAAGGGCATGTCCACCCCCAAAACTAAAATTTAACCCACTACTGGCCTCACTGTATAGTGTTAAAAAATCCATACCTAACTCCTCTGCTTCTTATGGTTTTCCTGCAGTGCCTGTACAAAGTTGAAAAAAGTGAAGAGTAGGAGCTGTCTGTGAGTCATCTGGCCCCTGCTGTTTCCTTGTTCTCTGAGAGGTTTCTGGAAAGCGCATTTGCGACCCCCTCCTTCTCTGACTCCGAATCCCTTCCATCTGCTGCATTCCCTAGCTATACAAACTTTTTTCTGAGTGTAGAGTACCCCATGCCACCCCCAAATGCCAATTTACTTTTCTAAATAAATCCCCAGAAACATAATTACAGGCCTTCATTGTCCTGGTGATCTGTGTAGCTGGCAGCCACATCAGATACACTTTAGAACAGAAAGAAAAAACAGAATGCTACTCGGTTGAGCAGGGGGTAAAAGGGAGAACCCCTATAGTTTATTCAGACAGAAAGCAATTCAACATTTCGGGGGGACATACCAACCCTTACTCAGGGATCATCCTTCCTTAGGTATCCCTATCATGGAATGGGGTCCAATGATGAACAAAATCTATTGACATGAATTCTTCCGGGCCAATTGTTTGGCCTGGTGGAGATTCACAGATGATGTGTTTGTCCTCTGGCGGGGCGAAGCTGAGTCCCTGCCGTGGTTCCACCTGGACCTGAATAGAATGCATCCCTCTATCTCATTCACTATGTTGAGTGATAGCGGGGAGATTAATTTCCTTGACGTCACTTTCTATAGGAAAGAGGGGCTCCGCAGGAAACTATATTCAAAACCGTCAGATCGCAACCAATTCTTACACTTCAACACTCACGAGGATTAAGTGACTAGTAAGCGAACAGGAGGTTAGGGAGAAACAAATAGGAGGAATGATTAGAAAGTTTGAAAAACGTGGGTATCCAAGATATGTGCTTGATAAGTGGGAGGAAGAAATAGTGAATCTTCCAGAGTGGCATTTGTATGACAGTTTACACACCTGAGTCCATAAATCAGTAACATTATACAGAAACACTTGTATTTATTGGAACAAGCTTACCCAAAAGTAAAAAAAATCTTATACAGTAGAAGGAATGAGACAATTGGGGGGATGGTCACTTCTACCGAAATGAGGAGAAAAAAACAAACAATATACCACATGGTTACCATCAGGAAAACAAGGGATGCAACCATGCTGCAAGGGAACAGTATTTGAGCACGCCAGGACAGGGGAGACAATAGAAATATTGTACTAGGGGAGACCACCCAGAAAGTAAAATCATGTACATCACAACACAACTCTTTGGTTACCCAAAGATTGTCGAATTTACCTTTGTCTAAACATTTCTTGGAACAGGGGCACACGGGAAGGGACTTGAGATTTACAGTGCTGGAAGGTGTCCCCCTTGGTTTCCAAGGGAGTAGGGAATGTCGAATTAAATGTCGAGAAACTTGGTGGATGAAGAGATTGGGGTCACTAGCTCCACATGGCTTGAAAAAAGTTACAACCTATATTTATTTCTGTAATTGGTTTTGAATGCCCATGCAGTAATATAACCTGTTCATTAGGTGGCATTGTGTAACTCTTGAATTCACTTGGGTTCTGGAGCACTCATTAAGGGTGAAGTGATGTAGCTAATTGGTGATGTTATATAAATTCAGTGGAGTGCTCCGAATATTACCTTTGTTTGATATTGTGTCTAGACTAAGCACCCCGGTAGTTGCCTATGAAGTATGAAGTGAGAGTACAGTCATCCTAGCCTTGATGTCTATATATATATAAAATAAAAGTTGTTTGTATCAATACCCGTGAGTGCGCCTATTCGTTCCAGACCATATATACTTCTTTAGACAACACCCGGGCAATAGTTTCTGAGGGGATGAGGGGAGTGCCTGCCGACTTAACCTTGGCAACTACATACATATACATTGGATATTTTTATGATGTTACTAATATTGGACACTTTAATCTAATGCACTTTAATCTAATGCACTTTACATATATATGAGGTTGATATAGGTATATGTCCCTGTTAAAATAGTTTGCAATATCTGTTTACATATGTATTTTTTGTCTTGCACTGATGATGTCACATAGGGGGTGTGGCATATGGGTATAAAAGGCACTTAGTATGTGTTGTGTATAGGCTTGATAAAGGCTCTAGGATATGAGCCAAAATGTTGCTGAACACTATATGAATAAAAGTTTTGGAAAAGACCCTTTGAGTGAACCATCTTGCTTATTTTTATTCTACTTTGGAATTGGACTGCATCTGGGCAAGTATACCACCAAGTGTGATTGCCTACATTGAACTCTATATTTACTTGGATATTATACCAATCCAGTAGAGCACTGCATGTTTTTTGAATACATATAATGGAGGATATTGGTGGGCACATGGTGACCCAAACCAAGTATGCAGAGACTTGGCATGTTACAGAGGCTGATGTGGAAAGAGTCCTCTGGCATGGTACACACACTGAACTTAATAGCCAATGTTACTGATGTTTTTGCAGAGTTATTACAACTGCAAAAACGTATTATTGATCTTAACCTGCATGGTTTATTTTTGTCAGATTATTACAGGACCAAACAAATACCTACAGGCTTCCGAATTAATAATATTCCTACAATTGGCAGAAATAATCCTGAATTTTGCAAAAAGTGGATTGGAGTGCTCAACAGATGTTCCTTGGACCTCGTGGTACTTGTTATAGAAGAGTGAACTACAGGAGGTACATAATAAAGTCATACCCTTGGAAACTGAACATGCATCCATACTTACCTCTGAGATTAATAATGTGCATTCACAAAAACTGAACACTCAATTGGAATGTTATAAGACTGATTTATTGCGTTTTAAATGGCAGAAATTGCGCAAAGTCAAAGATGATTATGAATAGGTGCGAGTGTACCGTTGGCTGACTGGGACTGAAGAGAGGAGATCGCATGCTGGCTGTAGTCGCTCGAGATCACATGTCCGCTTCAAGAGATCCTGCAAGACTAATGAGGTTAGCTCCGGATGGTCAGATAGTGATGACATCACAGGTGCACTGGACGTTATAGCGCACACGGCAGACGGCACACAAGCAGTAAGTGAAATGGCAGTAACAGCAATGGATCCAGGCATATCAAGCCGCTCTTCTTTTGTAGATCAGTGCCCAAAGCGGAAAGCACCGGAAAAACAATGGACAAGAGGAATAAGAGATTTCCCACACACAGAGGGGGTAAGCAGCCAGCTCAAACGCTGGAATTAATTCCTATATTTAATTTGTCTACGAGAATGTTAACATCATCAGAAATTCCATTATTGCAAAAAGGCTTAACATTTGTGTCTTCTGCCAGCTTTAAGTATCAAAGAAAGAAATTTGGAACTTCACACACTTCAACCAATTGGGTCCTTAACCCATTTATTTAGTGGATATACAACCAATACAATACAATACAACCACAACCCACTAAATAAATGGGTTAAGGACCCAATTGGTCGAAGTGTGTGCGGTTCCAAACTTCTTTCTTTGATACTTACCTTGAAGATGTGGCAGGACGTCCGGACACCATCACCACTGCAAATATACAAAGCACATGCTAGTGCTAAGGGAGTGCGCCTCTCTACAAATTGTTCTACCAGCTTTAATACATTTGAATGGGACATTGATTTATATAAATTTAAAAGACTAATTTCCTTACGTGAACATTTTGGGCCATCTCTTATAACAGATGAATGATTCAAAACTCAAATTAAGGAGTAAGTTTGAACCACAGACCAACAATTCGGTTATCAAGTACTTTTTTAATAATGTACAAGGGATATCTCCCAAGCCACAGAAAGAGGTAAAAGATAGCATTCTAATCTTACTAAGCATGAATGAAAAGCTATCCTATCATTACAATCTGATACATCACTTGTGATTCGCCCAGCTGTTAAAGGGGGTGGGATTATAGTAATTGATTATGCTGAATACAGAAATGAATTGCTTACCCAATTAAAGGATAATGAGACTTAATGAAAATCCTGTGATAAATAAATAAAAACGTCTTTATTTGGTTATTAATGATGTTATGATGAAGGGCATTATCCATAAAGAAATTGGTGATTTTTTACAGCAAAAACATCCTCTCTGTCCTATACTATATGGATTAACAAAAGTCACAAACGCCTAATTAGTCCACCGGCACGGCCGATTATTTCAGCAAGAGGTAGTTTGTTAGAGCCCCCAGGAAAATTTATTGATTCAGTTCTGCAACCTGTGATTCAAAAATTGCCATTTTACATTAAAGATGCATATCATTTGATATCTATTATAAATAATGTCAAACTTCTATCAAATACTGAATTCTGGTTAGTTGCTATGGATGTAAATAGTTTGTATACAAACATACCACACAAAGAAGGATTGAAGGCAGTATATAGCTTGCTTACAGAATTTGAATGTGGGACACCGTCCTATAGAGAATTTGTTATGGAACTCTTACATATTACTTTGAAATACAACTACTTAACTATATATAATAAATCAAGAAGGATAACCCTCAAATTCCCCACTTTTGTTTAATTCTTACATTTATCCGACGTTCCCACGCTGAGTTAATAGAACTTACACAAACACAATCGCCGGAAGTCCCTCCTCCTCTGCTTCAGTTGTACAAGCCCTCTCAGGAGCAGAGCATGCTTGTAACCACTCGTTCGGTAATGTCAGCCATTGGCCATAACATCACCGTTACTGCCATGACAGTCATTACCGAAGAGAGGACTCGCAAGGAATCGTGGTTCTGAAAGTCTCTTAATAACTCAACGTAGGAGCAGTGGATTAAGGAAAGAATAAAATGAAAGTGGGATTTTGGGGATCAATTACAGTAAGAATGAACAGTGCTAAAATAAATTACAATCTAACTGTTGAATTTCATTCCATTTCCATGTTAATCATTTGCAACCACTCTTACGCAGTTTTACAAAAGAGCCATAAATATCCTGTAAATTACAATATATACTTATGAATATGAATATGAATATGCTTAGCTATGTTATAATTTGGTTATTAGCCATATTCCACCCCCTACTTACCCCTACTTACCTAAAGTTTCATGACCTGCATACAAAAACACTTGCAGGCTAATTTACCCAGAGCCGCTATCGCTCCTTCCGTGATTCAATATCATGATTGTGAATGCTATTTTTTTTTTCATCAGGATCCTGATGAAGGGACTGGAATGTCTTGAAATGTTGCTACTTTTGAGTAACTTATGAAATAATAAATATTTTGGAGTGCTGCACCTATCTGCTTTGTTCCTGGTACTGGTACTGGGTAGAACAGATACCCCATGTGCGTGCACCCTATATACTATTGAGTCATACACTGGAGTGATGATCCAACCTACTATATATGTATATATATATATATATATATATATATATATATATATATATATATATGATAGTAGACATCCACATAAAGTGACTAAATCTATTTAATACATACAAAAAATAGAAGCCTAGTGCACATCCAATTAAATTGCTTACATTTTATGTTACCATTGTATTGTGACCTTCTCTCTGGATAAATTAAAGCAATTAGTTCAATAACTTAGTCAAATTATTTTAAGCCCAGCAACCACTTCAAGGTTTGCTTTATTCTGCTGGATCCTAACTTTTCACCCTTTTCACCTTCTTAGGAGACATATTTCTCAAACTATTTGATTCTATCAGTACTTGCCCTTATAAGCTGAAAGTCTCTGCTGCTCTTTCACTTTCTTTCTTGGGACTAGCTCTTCAGCTTGACGTATTTGAACACATGACCCACTTTGGGTGAAGTACACATTTCCAAGAAGCTTGGTCAAACCCCCAATAATATATAGAAATAGGATAGTGTACATCCACACAGAGTGCAACTAGCGACTACATTTCTTCAATACATTAAAAAAATAGAAGCCTAGTGCACATCAAATGTATACAATTATTAAATTATAACATGATAAATAATGCTAGTGTATAATATTTGCTGTTACATGAAACATTTTCTGTAGTTTTTGGCATGAACTATTACATTTACGAGTTAACATACTTTCTAAGGGTGACACAAAGCTAATAAAAGTGTGTTTTATTGTGCAAGCTATGAAATAATAATTTAGATGGGAATAGTAGGATTTAGGACTATTTTAACGCTGGCAGATGACAGGTCATGTCACAGAATATGAAGCACAGATAATATAATGGAGTGTCAGTGCATCTTCCTCAATGTTTTTCCATTGAATTGAAGTGTGTATATAATAAAAAATGTTTTACATTTTGAAGAAGAATGACTGTAATTCATATATCACGTGGCGCTCAATAAATACAGGTACACATTATGAAAAACTGTTCTTGTAGACTGATAACAGTGATACTGCAACTTTAAATATAACTACATACATCCCAAATTGTTGTTGTTTAATTTTTTGAAAATGACTCGTTTAAGTCTTATCTTTGTAAGGAAACCTATGGTTAAATTAAATAAATTAGCAAATAAATACACAGGCACACAATTTTGCAAAATTTGCCTAATAATTTGCTTTTGTTGGCTTCATTTTTGTTTATTAAATACTAATTACTTATTTTATTGTTTGAAGAGATTAAACGTTAATAGGAGAAACTAAATAAACAGAACGCCTTTCTGCACAAACTATATAAACTTGTAATTAATTTGTGGCCTCCTCTGAGCTAATTAACTCATATAAAGAAATGAAGTTAATGAACCATATTTCTAGTCATACAAGTGTAGATACAAGCAGTTTGACTTAATGAATTAATAAGATATTTTCATCCTTATAGGTTTTTCAATTGAGTTCTCAGTCCGTAGGCATCTCAATGTTTATATTTCATAAATGTTATGGTTGTCTAGTCACTTGTGGAGGACTAATGTTGTTAGTATCAGGAAAGGTGAGGCTCTAATACAATGTGTCTTTGTTCTTTTTCAGCAATCAAATATTAATCCTGCAGCCCTATTAAGACTTTCACGTTTTTCTCAAGGAAACCAACAAATCATTTTTTTTGTACAACTTATGGGTCATTCAGTTTTATGAAAATCTACATTAAATAATTACTTTGCCTTAGACATAAAAAAGAAAGGCCATCTTATCCCCCCAAACAAACTGATTTTATTATTTGCACACATCATATTTTACATACTTTTAAACATGAATGATTATCTGAATGTAAAAGATGACACATGTAAACTGTTCCTATAATATTGCATAATTACTTTATTTTGAGCAATATGACTTACTTGTGGATCCATACCATTTAAGAATAACTTTTTGTGTCAAGAAATAAATGTAAGAATCTTTTGTTAAACAACAAAATGGACTAACCTTATTTTTATTTTGCTTCCACCCAACCACACAGTGTCTTAAAAACCTCCTTTGACTTTACTTAAATCTTTCTATACATCTATACTACAACATTTTTCTCATTATAAAACTTTGTTGGCATTTTAGTGATTCAATTCAACCTGTGGGAGACGAACTTTTAGCATCTGGGTATGCATTGATGTAATTAGATTATTGCTTTATCAGTCTTTTTAAACTTCATCTACAATTGTTGTACTGTATAGTATGTTTGCTATAGTATGTTTGCTAAAAGTAAAACAAAAAAAGAAATCATTGTTTTCTCAAGATAAGTATTACTCTCATCTTTTGCAGTTCACTTGATAGGTTGCTACTTAAAAACTTCTGGTATGGAAAAAGCTTTTTAATAACATGACATTATTATAGTTTCTCTCTGTAGTAAAACTACTGATATATACTGAGTTGAAATGAAGAACTTACAAAGTATATCTGTTGTATTCAATTAGATCAACCGGACTTGAAGTTTAGTTCTTGAAGACGTTTCGCTAGTCATCCGACTGGCTTTCTCAATTCAGAATGACTTGTACAAGAATCTGTGGCACTTATGTACCCTGGAAAATCCAAATTAGCATATCACAGCCAGGTGTTAAGGGCGTGATTAGATAGTGGGTAAGAGGTGTTATACGGTTGATCTAATTGAATACAACAGATATACCATGACCTGGATGAATGAGAACCTTCACAAGCAAACTTACAAAGTACTTACTGAATACATCTTTAACATCTTTATGTCTTGGCAGGTTCATGGTAGGATTCCTGATCATGCCTGTTTTTAAGTTAATATCCATTCATTACTAGACAATTTTAAAGAAACTAAACAAATTCCAACAGAATACTACACATATACCATGATCGGGATGAATGGGAAAGCCAGTTTGTTGTCTAGTGAAACATCTCTTAGAAACTAAACAAGTTTAGTTGACCTAACTAAATACTACAGATTTATTACCTATGCCTAAAAATATTTTTTGCAAAGTGGATTTGTTTACATTTGCATACTTTTTTTTGTTTACATTAATGTATTTTCACTTTTATTTAATTGCAATTTTTAAAAAGAGAAGGAAGGCTCATCTTGTTACCGAAAAGATAACGAATGTTATAATAATATAGCTTTGGATTTATTTCACAGGTCATAGGCCGGGTACACACAACCGATTGTGCGGTCCCATAGGGAACTGCACGATCAGCCATGATTTACCAACAGTTCTGATTGCCCATCTGCTGGTGTGTACCCAGCCATAGTAACAGTAACAGATTTTCAACTATACAGTTGCAGTGAAGTAGACACAAGTATGTTTCTCATTTTTTTCCTCATAAAGATTTCTATACTTCTATACATATAATTTATTATATTCACGTGGACTATATAATAAATTTTATCAAAAGTAAATTGTGGCCCTTCTTAATGTACTGTAGCTTATATATTTACTAATATTATGTATTTTTCTCTTTTTTATGTCACATGTGGACAAGATGATCATTTCCTTGTTAGAGTGCTCTCCAAAAGATTACTTGGTATCACTTGAAGCATTACCCTGAATATGTTGTTAATCTGGTAACTTTACTATTAAAATGTGTTTGTAGTTGAGGACCCTGTTACAGAAGGCTATCTCATTAAAATACTGATTACCACAAATTGTGTTTTAATTAGGTGAGAAAAGCATTTTCAAACATAGCCCAATTGATTAATATGGCAAAAAAACTATTCTTTAACCAAACCAGCTATTTTATTTACTACATAAAAATGACATTAGCATTAATACATACATTTTAGATCATCATTTATTGCACAGTCTTTAATCACCTCAATTTGATGATTCAATTTGTAGCAGAATGAGTAATTAGTATTCTGGACAGAGCATAGTTTCATTTATATTAAAAAGCATTGTCGCTTATCATTGCCAAGAGTCTACATTCTTTACTGAAGGACCTTTGAAACCTCACTTAGAATTCTTTATCAAATATTGTAGGTTTCTAATCCTTTTCAAGGAAATAAAGTATGTGCTTGACTTTTACTGATCTGCCACAAGCCGATCACTGAATGATGATTGAGCACTACATGGTACTATGTGCAAATACCCATTAATTTCAGATCTCGCTTCCCCTTCACTGCTAAAGAGACCACAAGTGTTAACAGCTGTGTTTAAATGCAAAGAGACTTGTGATGCTGGCATACTAAACTGAGAGGATTTCTGCTGAAAAGATAGTTCAAGCATGGTAATGGCAGCAATCATTGGACATATGCTCTTCAACAAAGGAATCATTAACTATTTATCATAAATATACTAATTATCAAATCACATTATACCAATTTTTTTGACAAATACATGTCTAATCTACCCCCTCTTTTTTGTTTAACATGTATGTCACAAATATAAAAACAAAGGAGACTTTTTTATTGTTTATTTGGTCATGAATAGGATCTGTTGACGTATTTCTTATCATTTACACAAAATTCTACCTTAGGCAATTTACAGCTTAACTTGTGTTGTTTTTAATTGTGAGCAAGATAATTACTAGCTTAGTAGTGAAATACTTACAATGTGATTATGTTGGAAAACTAATAATTTACTACTACAAGTGTTTAATCCAATTTTAGGTGAGGTTGCTACAACAATGGGCAAAATTTAACCAACTGGATTAAAGTGGAACCACATACTGCATGTAAGGTCTGTTACATAATATTATACATGTCCATCTAATTATAAAGTGTCAAAAAATGTTATATATAAAAATTAACTGTTGGAGTGGTGATGATTCAACCCTCTCAGAGTGGGTGCTCAGTGCCTGATGAATTCAGCATTCATTTGGTTTAGTAAAATTTAACAAAAGGAAAATACCCATGAATTTATTTTTTTTTAACCTTTTTTGGAAATGTGACAGTACGTTTGTATAAAATGTGTCAATAAAAATAAGTTTACTTACAGAAAACTTTTTGTTTATAACTTTTTTAAATTCTCTTGAATACAATGATCTAAATATATAGATCCCCACAATTTTATGTTCCAGGAACACCACAAAACTAGAACAGAACTTTTTTTTGTGGAATTTTACACCAACATTAAAATGTATTAGCCCATTTAATACATACCAGCAACTAGAGCAAAAAACCCACATCAGAAACACCGCCACATACCACAATTTTTACAACAAAAAAAAACTTTTCTGAAAAATTAGGGGAAAGGTATGATTGAAAATTAGAAATCTTGCCTAAATTAAATTAAAAAGTATGTCATATACAAGGGAATATGCCCAAAGGATTTCTTGCCAAAACTGAATTGAACAGAATGTCACATGCATGGGTGCACAAAGAGATGTTTCCATAAAACAGCCACTACAAGGATCCAAAGCATAACTGTGGGGCAGGTATGTATTTTTGGCTAAGTACAAATTTGGAAACAATGAAACGAACTATATATTTTTACGCAGATTCAGCAACAAGCAGCCCAATTCTTTTGTACCTACATTCAGAATTCCAGATGTTTTAATTCATAGAGTTTTGCACTCTTTTACACCAGATATTAGAAATAAATCAAGTATAAATATGATTTTGGAAAAAACACACCTTTAGCTTCATCAGTGTCATCCTTGAATTCATAAATGGATAATTACAGGCAGAGTTCTTAGTGTTGACCCCCCCCCCCCCATATGAATCTTTAACACCAATCCTCAACTGAGTAAAATTAAACACCACATTTATGGCTGCATGTATTGTCATCAAACAAACTCAAAGTGGAGTCAATGCAAAACTTTGGGGCAGTGTTCTAAATACACTGTTCAGGATAAGAATATCCTTTACCTTTTAACAAACAATTGGAAATTTAGTGCTTCTATCCTTGGATTGCTTATGCGGGATAATTAATCATTTCCGGAAAATCACACCTTTTGATGACAGAAAACTCTTTTTTACAGTATTATATATCCAAATAATCTGAGTGTGTGGCTGTAAGGGAAACTCTGATATGAAATAGTACTGAAAAATGCAACATTCACCGAAATACACAGTGTCAATTTATTGTTTACCAAAGCCCCAACCAGTAATGTAATAACATTTTTTCAAGTTGTTTGAACAAATACTTTTAAGTAAAAAAAAAATGGGTAGACATCTAATTCTTTAAAAAAAAAAAAATTCTTACCTGCACATATTGGTAATGGTTAAGGTGAATGGCAGTTGGCAATTTCTCTAGTGCTTGTCATTAAAGGGGCACTGAATTAAATGTACACAGTGAGCTAGCATAAAATAGAGCTTAACTGCTTCTGTCCTTTATTATATAAAATTTCAAATATATGCTGTTCAAATCTTAATTAGTTCTTGGCTAGGACTGACTCTAGAACACTGGGATTTTCAGCCTAATTATATTTCTACCAGAATCAAAATCTGATGTTCTGGTGCCTAAAACATGCTGACCGATTAGCTTTAGAATGTTAAATGGCAGAAAAGGAGGATAAGACCCCATCTCATTGCTTTACACCTTAATTGTAAAGGCTTGTACATACTATTTCCACATGTGACTGCTGATGAATGGCTGGGCATAGTTTGTTGATCCACTGGGTCAGACCACTAACAATTCTGACTGAACAGTCACACACTGTGTACAATTATCATCTGGAACAGCCTTTGGTCAGTGGTTGCTATCACAGTCAATGAGCTATCTGGTACTGTTAGACTTCACTGAGGGAAAATATGTTACCTTTCAGCTATCACAACATAATCAAGCACCTTAGCAAGTATTCCAAAGTGTTCAGTTATTTGCTTAATCACTTTATACCTTCTGTCATAACCAAGCTCCATAAACTCACAGCAAGAATTAAAATGCAAATTTGGGAAACATGTTTATTACTCTGTACAATGTCGGACTGGGGTATTTGGGGTCTCCCAAAAATATAAGACCCGGGGTCCAGCATGAGGCATTAAGGGCCCACTCAACACTCATCTCTTTTATTTAAACTCTTTTACATATCTGTCTTACTTCTCCTGACTTCTTAAGCTTATTAACTTGACATTTTCTTTTTTTACTCTTTGTTTTTGTATCTTTCTTGTAATTAAATGGTGAATGGCCTGTGGGTCCAACATATACTGGTGGGCCAGTCTAACCCTGGCTAGGTTAAATGAACCCTAACCCTAAAATGACTAAATTGTCATCTGATTACCTTTTTATCTACCATTTAAAATAGGATTAAAGTTTTTGGTATTTAATCGTTTTGGGGCTTTTATCTGGAAAGCCTTTTCCTCAGTATCTCCCCATTTCCCTGCAGAATGTAAGATCATTAAGAAATGTAAATATTGCATTATGTAATGTTCCTGTCACCCATATTAATTTCTTAAACAAGATCTCTGACTATCTCTGCTTAACACTTAATATGGGAAATAGGTGCAAGTGCTTCTGTCTTCCTGAGAATTATAGATTTTTATGCAAATAATGTGTGTAATGGGTTATATGCCCAGCTACTAATATTAAAAAATGTACACAATGATACACTATCAAACAAGAAGAAGGCTTGCAACTGAAATACAAGTTAATGTAGGCATATACACCTTAGGGCTAATAAGGATGTCAAAATAATCCAGGGATCTGTGCCGGAAAATTTTTAAAAAAGGTGTAAATATCTTTCCCCATTGAAAAACCTTTAATCAAAACATACCTATTGTTGTCATGTTAAAATATATTTTGGGTGATTTATGGTGAGCTGCTATAACTCTCTTTGCCCCTGTAAGGCAAAAGAGAGGTGTCTCTCCATACATTAAAATAAAATAAAACACATAAAATTCATTAAAATAGAAAAAAAACACACATTTTTACCCACCAGAATCCCAAAATATCCCTGCAGTAAGGAAGTGAGCAGTAAGTAGTGACCATGTGTAAAGAACACAATTGTCAGTAACCACACTGTGTGATACTGGGATGTTGGGCAATAAAACTCGAACCCCATTTTAGAAAGGTACATTTCTAAACAACCACATTTAAATGAGAGGTGAGACACAGATTGCTGCTTTTATATGAAGGTGCTCTTTTTTCTGAAAGAGTGTTTTTCTGAGGCTTAGGTTGTCCTTTAACTAGTCAAAATCATCTCAGCCATGTCTTAAAACTGTGTTAAACCTTGGTACTTTACCACAAAGGGGTTAATGTGTCCATGTTTCAGTTTAAAAGTGTATGTTTGAAATAAGTTGGGACTTGTGTATATGAAATGAGTTCAATGGTTTGATAGATAGTCAAAAAAATGAGCTACATATCCGCAAAAATTCTACATATGAATCTACTGTAGCACAATAGACATTACATCCAATAAGTCTGATTAATCAACAATAGCCACCTTGTTCACAGCCAGTATACACAATCACACCACGTGTAACTAGTAATAATGAATGAAATTTACAATAAGTTATTATAACCAAATACAGAAAGATTATAAGTATCATTTGATTTTATAGATGACCAAATTTGTTTGAAACACTACTTTGTTCTGCCTTAAAAGCTTGGCAGCAAATAAAATCTTGTGCTGCCGTCTTTAGTGTTTTTCAAATGTGTAATAGCTACCTAGAGCCTTCAAATAATAGAACCATCAGATATCTTCAAATTAAAAATTCTTAAGCCAATAAGCTAATATTTTCTTGTCAGCAAATTCACTTAAAATATACATGTTCCAACTGTGCTACTGTTTGGGAAAAAAGAGTATAATAGTACATCTAATTAACCATTGGGTATTAATGTGCATAGCCAGTGGTTAAATTGTGAATAAAAAGGGGTGTTTTATGTGGTATGGTAAAAACAATCTTTTCTTAGAATAAAAAGCTCTCAATACAATTTAGTCAACAGGAGCTTACAGACTATTTACAAGGGTTTTTTTTTTGTTTTTTTTTTAAGTTTTTGCTAAAAAAAAAAACATTCATCACATTATTCAAAAATATAAATGTCAAGAAAATAATTATTTATATTAATTAGTTTGATACAAAAAAATCAAACTTAGACTTTCAAATAATTACTTTCTTGACATTTATATGATTGAATAAAAAAATAAACAATAATTACAAAGCATAGTAATAAAGATTTGCCATTAAAAAAGTATATGTTCTCAGAAACTCCAGCTCACACAGTTTGATGTGACTTGCTTCATAACATCATATACATTGAAAATGTTTTATCATAAATGGCTTATCTTAAGTATTTAGAATCATCTGGAAACATTTGTTTTGTGCTTGTGTAAAACTATGCTGGTGACAATATTAGTTTTTTGAAGTAATGGAAAACTTAAATTAAACAACAAAACATTAAAATCTTAAGCAGATAAAAAAGGCTTAAAACATCATGATTAAACCATATGTCTTTTACAATCTTCTTCTAAGTACTATAAGTCGTTACAGCTGCACCTACTTTTGATTTGCCGGCACAGATGAATCTTCCATGAAAATATATTAAAATTTGAATCGCCTGTTAAACTGTAGTCACTACAGATTTAAATACAATGTAGCAAAACAAGAAGGTTCTTCTAAGAAATCAGATCTTGAGAAATCATTATTTTCTCACAAGTTTTATGTAACGTATGTTTATAAACCCTATTGCTTAATTCTAGACGTTTTAATCTTCCCAATCTGCTTCTTTTTAATACATAGTTTACCTATGCCTGTACTTTTGCCATTTTGATTGATCCTGAATTATTTGAAAAATAATATTTGTGAATCAAATATTAAAATACCTAATAGGAATGCTTGAACTCACCAGGGTTCTACTGTTATAAAGTTCATGGAAATGTCCCACATTTTGATGTAGAATTTTCAACCAATAAAATTGAAATTTGTACCTAAACCATTGAAACCCCAGTTCTTCCTTAAAGGAAAACTTTATTGTCCACCTACCCACGCCCATCCCTCCCTCCCTCAGTCAGGGATTTACTTGGTTAGGCCCTGGGCCAGAAGGGGACAGAGCAACAACACTATAGCTGTCCTAATTAGTGATTTACTAATCATGGGAAGATATATAGACATTCTAGGTCTCAGTATTATCTATCTCCAGTAGCAAGATTTGAAGTCACTTATATCAGTGTTTTAGTTATAAAGATAAATGCGTTCTTTTAATAAGAATCAGATCAATGGTATTAGATTAAAGTATGACTAAAGCGCCCTGCACTAAACCCTGAAGTTCAATCCTGGATGGCGCCCCTAAACTGGGACCTAGTCCACCATTCTCCATCTCTATTGACAATATGGTCATTAATCCAGTTGAATCTGCACACTGCCTTGGAGTTACCTTTGACTCCTCTCTTTCCTTCCATCATCATATTAACAATGTCGCTAGGACCTGTCATTTTCTCCTTTGCAATATTGCCAAGATCCACCCTTTTCTCTCTTTCTCCACTGCAAAAATGCTCATCCATGCCCTTATAATCTCCCGTCTTGAGTCCAAAGATTGCTGCTTTTAACCTTTAAATCCCTTCACTCTACTGCACCTCTCTATTATCTTATCTCTTGGTCCCCTATGTTCCAGGCCATGCCCTCCGTTCCTCACAAGGAAATCTTCTCCACAAACCCCCAACAGCAAAAACTGCTGCCTCCCTGCCTTAAACCATTCTCTCTTGCTGCTCCCTACCTTTGAAAGTAGCGCACGTGAGAGTAAAATCGATTTTACGAAAGTCCTGGATATTGGAACATGCTCCCCAGACCATTTCCCAGGTCCCACAGCCATTTACATTAAGTTACCATTGATATTTTAGTTGTATTTGACTCTAACTTTTCGAACTATTGGCCTCCCATAGACTTTAATGGGTCCGTTTTCGAACTTTCGAACTTTTACAATAGTTCGAAAGTTCGAAAACGGACCGAACTTTCAATAGTTCGACCATCTCTACTGGTGACATCCATTAATGCTTTCAAATCTAGACTATTATCCTACCTTTATGAGCATCAGCACAACAAATGATTGTTAGCCTTTTTAAGCACTTTCTACCCATCCCCCCACTTGTACCTGTATGTTGTCCCCCCACTTAGATTGTAAGCTCTTCAGGGCAGGGATCTCATTCCTAATGTGTCAAGGCTTTCTTGCACTTATATCCATTACTATATAATCTATATATATGCTTTCTTAATCGATGTATGAAATTGTATTTAATTTAATTTTTATCTATCTGTATAATGGCTTATTCCCCTTGTTTGTATACTCTGTATTTTATAATGTACAGCACTGTGTACCCAAGTGGCGCTTTATAAATAAAATCATACAGACGTACATACAAGTAGTAAATGTGGTTTTATTTAAAATGAATAGGTAAGCTTTTTGGTGCCACTAGGCTTTTTATTTTCCAGCCTGCCAAATAGTTAATATAACCAGAAATAAACATTTTTCCAAACATTCATTGACAACTGGCTACTGAAAAGGGCAACTGGCTACTTTAAGAACAATATATAAAAAAAGAGATTCCGCTTCAATACAGCTAAAACATGTAGATTATTTACTAGAACAGTATACTTTCTGGTTGGTTTGCCTAAGTATGTAAGGCAATCAGATACCATTTACATTTTTTAGAAAAGGGGGTTAAAAATCAAAACGTTAACCCCCCAAAAAATAAAAAGCACTGGATTAATTATACCTTTTACAATAAATATTTTTGTTATATTTTTAATGTTCCTAAACAAAAATGTGAATAATAACAAATATAAACCTTTTAGCATTCAATTTTTATTGATTTTATATATGTTCAGAAATAAAATGCAATATAATTGATATTAATTTTTAAAATAATGTTTTACATCGCTTGTTCATGTGGGTTAAATTGTTTTTTAACAAGTTGCTCAACTGTCTTTTGTGATAAGTCCTTGGAAATATCTTTGGAGGTAATGATCTAAAGGATAGGATACCAGATTTATCAAAACAATGACCATCGACAGTTACAAATATGTTGCATTTTTAAAATTCCATCAACAGAAAAGGCATAAAAATCCATCCAAACTCACAAGTGATCTACCTGCTCAATAAACTGAAGACCAAACAATTTATAATAAAATAGGCAATTCATTTTTGCATTTTTTAATATATTTTTTGTATGTTTATCAGCAAACTGACTAGGAATACCTGATGAAGATATTGGCACAAATAAATGGTTAAAATATCCTGCTTGGGAATGGGGCCTTCAGTCACTACATGTTTTTAGTAGTCCTTTAGAAGAAAGCAGGCTGAAACAAGATAAAGTACCTGAAGGGAATAGCAAAGAAATGCAAGCAGATGTTCAGTGCAGGTAAAAAGTTGCAAGTCCAAATTTTAAGCTAAAGTCAATAAGAGGGGATTAGTCTGTAGGGGGAAAAGAATATCAAGGTAGGAGGCCCAATCCAGGCATAGGAACAAGCATTAGAATTAGTAAGTAATACAGTAGCACCAGGATACAGGACTTGACACAGGAATACGGCATAGAAACAAGGCACTGGAATAAGGTACAAAATCAAGGCACAGGACGAGGACACAGGAAAATGCACAGCAAAAGGCACAGAAACAAGACAGAAGTTTGTCACACCCACACTCTACAAAAAGAAACCTACAAACAGGCACCAAGAGACAGGAATCCATTTATACTTTGAAAATTTGTGCTGACTAGTGCAGAAATGTGGTGGACCTTATTTCTTTAGGTATCTCAATTTTTTCTTGGGAAGTTGAAGCTGCAATTGGAAAAGGAAATGAATGTTCCCCTGCCAAGTCACATGGCCACCACTTGGCTTTTGCAAGAATTGGGGTTAACTTTATTTCACATTCTAGGTTTCAGCTTCAATTGACTGTTAGAGAGAATGGAAGCATCCCAGGAGGATAATAAGCACCCGTTTGTGGAGCCTAGAAGGAAATAAATCCATGGGGGAAAGGGGGGTAGGGTATGTTTCCTTTATATTTTGTGTATGTTAACCACATATTATTTAAATAATTTTTGATTTCCAGTGATAATTCCTATGAATACAAATTCTAATTTTATTAAAATTTCAGTTTCAATAAAATTTACTATTACAATAAAAATTACAACAAATAACTATAAAATGATATGTCTGACTTGTCATATTCAATTCTTTTAAATAAGGACTTCAATAAATTATACCATAGTTTATATATCAATAAATATCAGTTAAAAGTAATACAATTAAATATAATATACATGTTCTTCAATGTCCATTTAGGCAAAGGTAAACAATTGTTTTATACGTTTAAACAAGATCTGGCGACAGATGTGTGAAAAAGGTGCAGCTGGAGAATTAAAACCAAAATTATTACATTCTCTAAAGGTCTTAGATAAAAGAATATCTAGAACACTTATACTTTAAATCAAACAGGCACAGGCAAAGAAATGTTTATGTTGCTGGAAAATATCTAACAGAGAAAAAATCCAGACAGGTATATTTATGAATGAAAAGGGACATAGAAAAACATGACACATGCTGATAAAACCGGGAATTTTCAAGGACTTAAATGTGTCACATTTAACCTATTAATCCATGTGATAAAGTTCAGCCCTCAGTCATATCTTAGAAGCATTCAGAGGAAATGATATTTCTTAGTGGCTTGTGAAAAGCTGTTTCATCATCTTTGGGAGAAAATTCGGTGTATGTAGCAAAAAATCTTAAAGGGCATGTCCACCCTTAAAAACAAGGGGGCTGGGTCCCTGCAGTTACGCCCCTGTCCTTTCAAACCTGGTTCCGATTCTAAACTGACATTTTCAAAGTTCTGTGTAACTTTAAAAACTTTTCTAAACCAATACTTTTTAAAACTTTGAATATTCAATGGGCTATTCAATTATTCGATATTGAAATTTTAATATTGAACATCGAATATTTGATATTCAATATTGAATTTAATATTAGACATCAAATATTCTATTCTATACAAAAATTTTAAATTATACTAATATAATTAGTTTAACATTAGTAAATCTTTGAATACATTTGACAAAATGTAGATCCCAAATATCACACGTTATATTTGGATTTCTGAAAATTATTATTAGTTTGCATTCATAGAAACAAATCGCAACACGGCACCATGCAAAACAGATGCTGCATGAGAGCCTGTGGCTGCTACTTACTGCCTGCTTCTTCTTCAGATATCCAACTGCTACTGCAGCTGCTCAATAAGAAGATGCTGCTTTCATATCATTTGTCATTGAACCAGAGTCTTAAAACCAGCTGGCTGCTTGAGGGTTTTCATAGGTTCATAATGACATTGTTTTAACAATACAGAATGAAGGCAAACATAAACTATATAATGCAAACATATTTATACAAACCATGGAAATATTGAAAATAGAATTTTAGACGCTTTATATTATAATGAAGAGGATGCTTTATCTTTAAAGAATATAATTACGGTAAGCATTGGCAGTGCAATGCTAAAGTATCTTTGCAGAACAGGAAGTTTATCTTATCTGATAGTATAAACATTTTTCTTCAGCTCCCCAAAGTCTTGCAACTGCACTAAAAATGAGTTTACAGGCCTTGCACCCACTTGATTCCCGTAGGTTTTGACAGTGTTCATTCCTCACCTCTTGTTGAAGCATACTTTAGCATGATGACACATGCATCTGTTGAAACCCTCATGTCATCTGTGTTATGCAGTGTTATCTGCTGTGTTTACAAACACTAATGAAGTGCATATTACCACACGCTGATGCTTGTGTCATCAGTTGGTGCTGGAGACCAGGCACAGATTCTTGGTGCCTAGATATATTTATTTTGTTTAAAAGGGTATGAGTATAGTTTTTTTGATTTTGTTGTATTTATGGCATCTTGAAGAGCCTATCTCAAAAAACAATACAATTTTAGTTGATTATCAGTTATATTAGTTTAGCATGATGACATAACTGTTGTCACTGAAAATTATGAACACTTTTTTTTTTAAAGAAAAACACATTAATTTAAGTTACATATTAGGATGGTTTATCTATACACACATAAATTTGTACATGTAATAAATAGTAATTATACATATATTTTTTTTTTCTTCAAATGTGCCAAATTGTAGAAACAGGTCTATATGAGCTATACTGTGTATGACTTTTAATGAATTTAAAACTAAATACAAATTACAAACCCTTTTCTGATCTTGATGAACCCTAAAAAACACAGACTAAATTTTGCTGTGAAGTTGATTTCCAATAGTCAGCCTGCCAGCCACTCCACCTGTTAGCTTTCAAACCAGTCCACTAGTCAACATTCCTTTCTTATATAATGTATATTTTTATTTATGCAATTTATACATATGCATTGAGCTGCCACTTTAAACAGTACTTGTGTACTACATGCCATTCCCCAGATTCCTGCGCAAGTTGTATTATTACAACTAATAAACTTTTTTCTTTTTTTTTTAAAAAAAAGCATGTTCGTTGCACCAGTTGTTGCCTCTGTAAGCAGGCAACAAGTTAAAATATTTTCACCCATCTCTAACTTTAAAAAGACAATAAATATATCTCACAACCCCAACATAATAATCAAAACTCTTAACTAGCTTCACACTTACTGTTACTGTGCTTAAAATTTCAAGCATTTATAAACAATATTCCTTTAAGCATGCATGTAAGGTATACAGCTTGAAACCTGCTAATCATTTGTTGGTATTGAGTAGAAATGGCCGAACTTCATGAAGTTTGGATCAGTAAAACTTTGGAAGTTCAAAAACGAACCCATTAAAGTCAATGGGGAAAAATAGTCTGAAAAGTTTGGACTAAATACAATTAAAGGAGAACTAAAGTCCCAAGACAACATTGTCCCAATAGAGAGAGCACATTCACAAACCAACAACAAGCTGTGTCTCATGTCTCCCTTTGCTGTGGATGCTGGTGATTTATGAAAATAACCTGTGTGTACTAAGGGTCAGCTCCCATAATTCACCTTATCTGGGAACACCCAGCTAAGGGTCCGCTGGACTCTTCACAGGAAACTGCAGTCTTGCTTCCTGGAAGCTGACAGCCAATCATGTTACAGCTCAGAGTTCCCTCCCTCTGACACAGAACACAGATATCAGTGCAGTTTTTGTGTAAACACATTAGAAATGCTCCTGTCCCTAACAATGATAAATTCCTATGCTTTTCATACAAAAAAGAAAAGTAATCTTTGCAGTGTATGTCTTTGCTAGCATGGATAAAAGAAACACAACATTTAACATTTCAGCAAAAAATAAAAGAAAGTATGGGGAATCGAACCAGCAACCTTCTATACTGTGTCTTTCTAAAAAGAAAGCTTTCTACCACTAGGCCACAAGGGCTAATAAGTAATGGTCCAGTACATGTACATTATATGTACATTATCTTTTGCTAGACACATAATAAATACAAAAAAAGGGAACATGGGGAATCGAACCTGTGTCCATATAGTGTGATTTTCTTCCTAACCCAGCACCTTAGCAGAACACGCCACAGGTGAACTCTCAATCAATAGAAGTAAATGTCAGTGAAATCAGTTCACTGTTTTGTATTGTTACTGGAAGACTGTCAGCAATCCACGCTGGTTGGTTCATAAATAACAGAGCTGCTATAATATATAAAGTTTGTACATATGTAGAAACTTCATATTTTCCGAACAAACAAAACAAAAAAAAGCACTAAACTAAGGCAGTAGACCATGTTATATTGTTTCATAGGTAAGCTAGGGGATTTGAACTTGTGACTTCTTGGTCTGATTGTTTCTAAACACACATCATTTACATGGTGCGCCACCAGCAAATCAACTGTGATCACAGGTACATTTAGAGACTTTATCTTTCACTAGAAAGAGATGCTAGAAACTCTGCACATAGAGACAGTGATTCCTGGGGTTAAGGGGCGTGGCTCTTTGAAGCCAACATGGGCTATGAGTTGTACTGGCAACAAGATGGAAGCCTCCTTTGTTGCAGAATCTATTACTTATATCTACTAAATGCAAATAACTAGAGAAGAATCTTTCAACGTGTAGGTGTTCTGGGGAAAAAAACTTTCACATTAGGATCTGAAAAACTGAAGTTTAGTTCTCCTTTAAAATAGCAATGGCAACTTACTGTAAATGGCTGTGGCACCTGGGAAATGGTCTGGGAAACATGTACATATCACCAAAACTTATTCAAGCACTATCTTCCCCCACGATCGGCAATAGTCGAGTTTCCACATGCTACAAGGATTATGGCCAATTCTGAGGTTTACGAATGATATATTCTAGAGTTACCAAGCAATACATTCAAGTATTACTGAAATTAAAGGCTACATTTGAGGGTTACTGAAGTCGAACACTACATTCGAGGGTTACCGAACGTACATTTGAGGGTTAAGGATGTGAACGCTACATTCGAGGGTTACCAAAACTGAAGGATACATTTGAGGGTTACTGAACGTACATTCGAGGGTTAAGGAATTGAACACTACATTCGAGGGTTACCAAAACTGAAGAATATATTCGAGGGTTACTGAACGTACATTCGAGGGTAAAGGAATTGAAGGATGCATTCAAGGGTTACCGGTTCAAGAATTTAATAATTATCTAAATAGATCCGCTAAAAAAACGGAATTAGTTTCTAGTTCTGGAAGTTCGGAAAAGTTTGACCATACTATTAAAGTTTGGTTTGAACTCGGGTTCGGTCCATCTCTAATATTGAATAGAACTTTGGAATCAGTCACTTAGTATTGAACTAGATCATTCTTGTTTACTCCCATGGTTTTTTTCTTTGAAATATTAAAGGGCATGTCCAGCATAAAAAAAACTTTTTAGATACCTCAGATGATACTTACCTGACCCAGTCCCTCGCTGCTCTGCACTGCTACTTCCTGGTAACAGCTGTCATTCAAGGTGTGACGTGACGTCACAACCAATTATGTATGGCATAAAATGTATAAACCTAAACCCAAAAGAGCAAGGAAATATTTTATTCATACTCTAGGGCTTATAGTTCTGTACAATATGTATGTGTCTGTGCATCAGCATATATAACAAGAGACAACCATAATGATACATATAATTAGCAGAATGCAGACACCCTTTACTGATCTGCAGGTCTGTGGTTGGAAGGCCGGCTGTCAATTTCCCTCACCTCTCCACCCCCTACATAGTGTATTTTCTTCCCCCCAAAAAGAAAGAGTTAGTTTTGAGTTTAGGGGTGGGGCTAAGGGAGCAAGGATTTTTGTGCCTACAGGCTAAATCAGCCCCTGCTGATGTGGTTTAGGAATCTTAATTTTACAGTTCAAAACTGAATCTGAAAACAAGGTAGTCACAAAAAGTTACTGGATGCAGTTCTTTATTGTAGGACACTTTTCTTTGTCACAGATGTAACATAGTTCTTGTTCTTACTAAAGTTGTATATTTACAGAAAGTGAATTTACTCTTTTTTTGCATTATATAGTTTGCTTGATCATAGGATCAATTAAACCTGGTTGTATATAAATAGAAACATGCTGAGATAATGAAATCACTTGTTAATGTTTAACAATTAATTGAAGCACTGGCTTTGATAACTAACATGATATTGAAGAGCAAAAGGAACACTCAAATCAGTAGCACATTGTAATTAAAGTGCTTATTTTGCATGTATTTCTGGTTTGCACCAAGAGAAAACTGGGAAGAAATTCAGGATTTCCAATCCACAAAATGTTTCTTTATTTGAAGTAAGAGTAAATGAGATTAAAAAAAAAAAAAAAAATTAAAGATGAAAGTGACGTTTCAATTTTAGTTCCAAAAACCTAACAACCAACAAGTCTATTTCTGCCCCATAGTTTATTTCCGTCAGATAACAGTATCATTTCCTGCTATGCTGCAAGGGTCTGCTTGGAATGGAAGCATTTACACCTAATTCTGTTTGAGCTACCACTCTGTATACATACAGGTATATTTGTACCAAAGCAAGGTACATATATACATATATATTTTATATTGAAAATTGATAGTAAAAGATACTTGTTGAAAGAGACAGGCAACAGATTGTAGAAGCGTGCTGGCATGCCTCTTACAACACACAACGTGTATATTATATATGTACATGTTTATATAGAGCTATCCAGGCACACAACACTGTACTGCAGGTACAGACACATTTAGAAGCATAGAAAGTGGTCTGGGAGGTAGGGCTTGTGTTTAAATTTAAACTTAAGGGATGTTTCCTGGCAAAGAGCAGCAAAAGAAAAAGCTCCAGCACAGTGCAGGTAAATGTTAAATATTTTTACTCTTATTATTAAGGATAATAGAAGAGTTTTGGAGATGAATTGTTGCTTGATGGAAAGCTAATTAATTGTGAACCACTGGTGTGACATCATAGGCATACAGTCATGTAAGAATATGCACTCTTTTGTAATATTTGAGGATCTCAATTTTACATTTTGAAATGGTGAATCTTAAAGATAGGCAAAAAAAAGATACTGGAAGCAGTTATTTAATGTAGGACACTCTTTCCATTGATTTCATATATGTCAAAACTTTTTCTCTTGTTTCAAATGCAATGTAAAAGATTCATAATGAATTGATGGAAGGGTTGGTTATGTTGTGGTTGAACCTGTAATTATGATAAATATTCTGTTTAAAGATAATCAAATACTTTGCTTAAAAGCATAACATGTACAGTGTTTATGCAGGTTTCAGAGGTCTAATATTGCATTTTGTTTACAACCCAAAATCATTAATTGTGTCGAATCTGCAATAAAGATTCAGTAAGAAGTGAGGTGAGTTTTTTCCATATCATTTTAGAAAGAGTTTCGATGCTCCCTTATTTTAAATAAGCTACAATATTTTTTAATTACACTCCTTAAAATGTATACACAGGTAAAGATAATGGAATTGAGTAACTTGATACAGTCCAAGGAACAGGTAGAACAGACAGGTAGATAATTGCAATCCCCCTAGCCCTCCACTCCCAGGGGCCAGATGAATCTCCAGCAAAAGAAAGATATGGGGGAGCACACTAATCAAGTGAATTCCCAATTATTTATTGTAACAACACATACAACGTTTCGGGACGCCTTGTCCCTTCCTGAGGAAGGAACAGGGCATCCCGAAATGCTGTATGTGTTGTTACAATAAATAATTCTAAATTCACTTGATTAGTGTGCTCCTCCATATCTTTCTTTTAATTGAGTAACTTGCCCTCATTTGCTACAACCCCTTCATTTAGGGACACTATACTGAAAAAAATTACTTCATCTTAAGCTCTAATTGAATACATGTAGCACTTGAATACATATAAGCACTTACTCTGATTTGTGTGTGTTGCTGCATGCCTTCAATCCAGCACACATTTTGTTTAGGAGCAGTATCCCCCCCTCCCTCTTTTAACCACTCCCACTTCCATCCAACCTTTTTTCCCACAAACCAACTGTCAAGCCTGCACACAGCATACAGCATTCCAACTGTCATAACTCTGTCACCATTCTAGCTACAGTTTAACTATTCACAGAAGAATAGATTTTGAGAGCAAGGAACTTGATTGACAGCTGAAATATAAGAACTTTTAGATTGGATATCCAAAGAAATAGGTGTCAGATTAACAACAAAATGTTACAGTAGTAGATGGGAAGAATTATACGGGGAGATTCGGGAAGTCGCGTAACTTACCTTAGCCCGATCCCCTGATACAATACCTGACATAAACAAGATTACATCAGGTATTGCATAGCGGGATCGGGCTAAGGTAAGTAACGTGATTTTAAAGCCTCCCACACAGTACCATTAAGTTTCGCACTACCAAGTAGCGCAAAAATTAATGGTAGGGTTTTTGAATCAATATCATGGTGCTATTTCCAAAAACATTTGGAAATGGCACTGTGCTCTAAAATCAATCTAAAACCCACGTTAACCCAAAATATCTTTGGGTTAATGTGGGTTTTAGAAGGATATTTGCCATATTAAATCTCCCCCATAGTTTCCAGTTATGGTTAATTTAAAATAACCTATTTTCCAGTATAGATGCCCTTTAAGCCTTAATAAAACAAAGGATGTCTCACAAGTAAATTATATTTAGCTGCAAAGCAAAAGATTTGTTAGAGTGAACTTTGATAATTTTGTCTTTGTGCTAATAGTTAAAGGGGAGAGGAAGGGAGAGCTCTACTGCGCATACCAGACTCCTCTTAGAGAAACAAAAAGAGGCAGATCTGGATTACATAAAAAGAAGCTCCTACTCTTCACTTTTCTGGACTTTCATTAGGCAATGTAATATGGAATACCATCATCCAAATTAGCCATAAAAATGCAACCCAGTGTTCAGGTTAGCAAGTTTTTCACTAGTTCTGCAGAGCACAAGTGGAGCTGTAGAAGTGGCACTGTGCAACTGATTTAAAAAAAAGTAAAAAGCTACTGGTTATCATGAAACGATTCTAATCTAATTTTTTTAATCTAGAATGAGGACAAACTGCTAGGTACTCATAGCAGGCACTAGAGATGGTATCTGGGTACAACTCGGACCCTGACCCTACACGGCACCCCTCGGTTCTGAAATCCGAACATTCCGTCCAAAACCAGGTGGATCACTCGGATTTCGGGACTTTGGGACGTATTTTTAAGGGTTACCAAATCTACGAGGTTATTTTTGGTAACCCTTAGAAAATAACCTTGAATGTTCGATAACCCAATCGTATTTTCGATAATCGAAAATATGATCTGAAAAGCAAAAATAGTTTTCGATCGTCTTATGGAAGGTTATTGAATGTTCAATGTTATTTTTGTCAACCCTCGGAAATAACCATGATTTGGCCAACAGAAAGAGGTGCTTTATGCTGAGCACATCTTGCCATTGAATTTGTTACGTAAACTAGGGGTGAGGACCTAGTGTTAAGGTCGTCCCCCTGGGGACTTTAAAATTGAGGGAAGGTGGAAGTGGCAGGGTACATTTGGCTGCCTATTAAAGACTAAAATTGGGTGTTAAAGTGTCTTACTCAGAGCACCTGACCTTACAAGTTCCCACAAAGCATAAAAATCACTAATGCTCAGTTGTAGTATTAAAGGTTTTAATTCAAGCAACTGAAGTCTAGTCCTAGAGATTCTAACAGGGTCAGCAAATATCATTTGGGTGCACACCTTCATCTTCATGTTTTATAGACATGGCAACAGTAAATCAGTGTAAATACAGACCAAGATAATTTGAATCAGCAAATGCAGACATTTTATTTTCTGGTTTACACTCAAATAATAAGGTATCTGTTGTATTCAATTAGATTAACTGGACTTGAAGTTTAGTTCTTGAAGACGTTTTGCTAGTCATCCGACTGGCTTTCTCAATTCAGAATAACTTGTACAAGAATCTGTGGCAATTATGTACCCTGGAAAATCCTAATTAGCATATTACAGCCAAGTGTTAAGGGCATGATTGGATAGTGGCTAAGAGGTGTTATAGGAACGCCCAGGGTAAGGTGTCAAAACAGCATTGTACATGGCAGACAGTTGGTGTCGAACCCCCCCCCACCTCTTTTTAGGCTTGGTTTCTTTATTTTCACATAAATGGCCTCCATGACACCTCTCTTGAACCAGTCACGTTCCTTAGCCAATATGTTAACATTACAATCTTAAAATGTATGTCCTTTATCCTTAAGATGCAGGTACACAGCTGAGTCCTGACCTCAGGAATTTGCTCTTCTGTGCTGGGCCATACGTTGATGCAGTTGCTGTTTGGTCTCCTCCACATACAAATCAGAGCATTCTTCACTACACTGCACTGCATATATGATGTCGCTTATCTTGTGTTTCAGTATTGGGTCTTTCAAATAATAAGGCTTTGTTAAAATTAGGAAGGAACGTAACTTGACATCTCCTTGTTTTTGGTGACCACCAAGAGGTTAACATGTAATTTCTATCAGTGGCTTGTAAATTTTCTCCTCTGGCAACCCATATACTGTAACAGCCCGTTTTTATGAATATTTATGTGTGCATTCCACCCTATTTATTCATGTACAGTACAGTAAACTATACAGCAAATAACATAATATCAGTCTTTTAAGGCAAGGTAAAGCATGCGTTACCCTCTCTGTGTCAAACAGGTGTGATGTTTATAATGGTTTTAAGTTGAGATTTTCATGTAAATTAATTTAGAGGAGCAATATGGCTTCCTGTATTTGCTATCACCATTTCCAAGAATGGTTAAATTATGCTTTAGAGATCAACCTTAAGTGTTCTCCATACTATTTCCCAGCTTCTATTTCCTGTTTCATTTCCCAGCTACTGATACATGTTTAGGATGTTAGAAATTGTTTTAGACATTGAAAAAATGAAGGTAGTACTGTACATAATACTGTAATGCTTTTAATACATTTTGTTGGCACTTTTTCATTTAATACATTTTGTTGGCAAGAAATTCATAGTACATTTTGTCCATCTCTACTATCGCTAGTTTTTTCTTAATAAAATATATTTACCTGTGTTAAAAGCAAAATATTTACAGGTAGATGCAATACTTTCCTGTTGCGCTCTTCTTCCTGCTGAGTTCTCGCGATGCAGTACTCACTTAGCATGAGTTACTGCATCGCAAGAGCAAGACAGGAAAGGAATGCAAGGGCAATGTCACCTTTGTAATCACATTAGTTTTTGCACTACAAAGTAGCAAAAAATGTAAGTTTTTTTGTTTTACATCGGGTGCCTGTGCCATTAAGAGGAAACATCGCAAGCCCCGGAAAATAAAGTCAACCCAGTGCAAACCTGATATAACATTGGGAAGCATGAGGTTAGCTCCATTTTATCCCCAAATCGGGGATATTACATCTCCCTGTTGGTGATTAGTACCAGCTCCTCCCTAGGTGAAACTTACAGTGTAATTTGCTTTCCACACACACACAGGTCAGTTTAATTAGAAGCCAATAACCTATCAGTATATTTTTGTAGTTAGTGTAGAAATGGTATCACAAATGGTATCACAAATCCCTTTTAAATACATGTTAAATTAGGATTGTGTGTAACAGCTGATTTTCTCATTTCATATTTAACTAAAGTAGAAGCACTGATTCATTGTACTTGTAAAGATTTATTTGTAATATTAATTCATCTAAAGAGGAATGTTACATTGGAGAAAACACACTATTCTTTTATTATAAAGGACACAAGGGCCAAAACACTTATACTGCAAAGTAAAAAGATACAACATGTTTCGGGGACATTCGTTTTATGCAGTTCCATAATATGAATAGAGTCAATCAACTGGGGAGTGAAAAATTCATTTTACGTCAAGGCTGTCAACAGGGTCATCAAGACCCGATGACAACAAATCTATAGCAGGGGAAAGAACTGACAGGGTGGAAAACAAGAGGCTATAATGCTGATCCTTCCTTTTCAAATGTCCAGAACATAATTTCACAGCAATTACTGCCCCAGCTGGTTCCAGTACACATTGGTATAAGAGTCAGATCTCGTTACTGGGCACGCAATACATGTATGCAAGGAAAGCTTAACTGCTGTACCAAAAGGAAAGGAGGGGGGCATTTTTTAAAACAGCATCATGTAAGAAATACAAGTTATCTAGCAACAAAGAACTGTGCACTTAAAGGCTATCTCTTTTTTTTCACTTTATTTATTTGGGGGGGGGATTAGGGTGTTTTCAAATTAAAGCATTAAAATTAAAAAAGCAAATTAAAAGAGAATTTTATGGGTGGAAGGTTTTTTTTTCCTCGTTTGCTCTTCACATTTTAAGTGTACTCTGCGGACCAAAGTGATGAGGGTCCCATTTCCAGCACAGCATGGAGCTGGTGATCTCCTCAACTGTAAAATGAAGCCATCAGAGCACAGCATGAAAATGTATTAGCAACAGTTAGATAAGGGAGACCTCAGCAAGGCGTATACACTTTAAATTGGTAAAATAATGCCTTTACAAATTGTTTTTGGTACATTAAGTACTTTTCACTGCCAAAATTACAAAAAATAAATAAATAAAAGGGGTGGAGTTGGACTGTGAGTGTGTGATAATATTACATGTTTAAAAGCAAGCTAAACCTACATGAGCACAAGGGACTTTTTCCTTCTGGAAATACATCGGATTTTTTTGTTTTTGCATTAAAATCATTTTGATTTAGTTGACAGAAATTGTGTACAATGATGAATGGCAACCACTGCACAGGCTGTCAGGCCATGCTGTGAAAAATCTCAGAAGGTACTGCCCCGTGATAATAAATATGCATTCATCTAAACTGAAGGTATTTGAAGCTGGTAAGCACAGTGGTCTAGCAAAAACAGTACTAAACAGCAGTGGAGTGGAGCTGAGGAAAGTTTCATATATTTGTTCTAATCTTCCTACACAGTGTTAGCTATGACAGAATGACAAGTAAACAAGGGTTATGAAAAATGATCTGACATCCTACTATTGAATCTATGACTATCAACAGGATTACAAGTCTCTGACCTGTCAGAAATTACTGCTTGATTGACTAAATCCCCATGGTCTCTTAGGGGAAAAGGCAGACACCAATATATATATATATATATATATATATATATATATATATATATATATATCCCTTATCCCTTATATTATAATATTATATAAATAAATTTATATTTTTACGGAGATTGCATTGGGTTTTTAGGAGCAACTAACTAGGTGGGGGTATATAGCATTATTACACATAGGAAAGGTCCATATGTATGTGTGTAATTAGTACTATTTAATTAAAATCACCATAAGAAATAACATCATACAAAGTATAGTACTACTACCTACTACTGAATTACAAAACAGTTTATATACAATTAATAAACTAAACTTACTTTACTGGACACCCCTAAGTTTAAATGGAAAACTCAAAATGATAGGTTAAGACACACCTCCAGGATATCTACAGGGTCTCCATGTAGACACTAAAAGGATATGGAATTTTACTAACATCCAATGAGAGGTTCTGATCTTCCACTGTTAGCAAATCAAAAAATTCTCTTAGGCACTGTCAATGACAAGACAGGATGTGTAAGGAAGTGTAAGGAAGTTCCTGTATTACACCCAGTTTTGTGCTGTTTGTAAAACATGTGACAGTCTTAGCCAATAAGGACATTCTTCAGACTCTCCCATTTACTCCCCCTCCCCTCTCCATAGAAAGTAATGAGACAATCCAGTTTATGTTTGCTAGACGGGAAGTGTCTCTTTATGATTAAATGACTTTGCATGTCTCTGAAACTACCCAGCATTCTTAGAGAAATGGGCAGTTTTTACCCCAATATTAATATATTAAACATGAGGCTGTCAGGTACCTTCAGTTATAAGAAGGCTCTACTTCATTTTATACCCTGTGGGGAGCAAGTTAATACCATTTTGACTGGATACATATAATACATGTGTCCCAACTGAGCATCTGCTTTGTGTGAGAGCCCTGCCAGGACAGATGACTGTTGGTCACAGTAACAGTGGCCACAGCCAGCAGCGCATGTGACAGACTGATCGTGTGGTCCCATAGGGAACTGCATGATTGGCCGTGATTTACTAATTAACCCATTTGTCTGATACTGACCAACTTGGTCGCGGCTGGCCTCCCCACACCATCACATATTTCCAGCCGACTAATCCGTGGCACTATTGGTTCGTTAGTGGTGTTTACCCAGCCTTAAGGTTCGTACACACATGTGATCGCGGGTGCCAACCCGTGACACATGATGTGTACGAACGGACAATAATCGCGCCATGTATGGGCACTTTATCGGCTAAAATGGGCATTCTGTTGATACACGGCACAAATATAATCCGATGCGGCCGTTTGCACACGTCATGCATCGGAACTGGCATTTGCATGTGTGCACAAACCTTTAGACTTTATAGATTATAACTGCCAGGTAGGTGGTATTTGGAAGTGAGTGCAAATATGGTAAAGTTTATGATCTCCCGTACGGGATTTACCAGAGGCTGTGCGATTTTGGGTGAATCTCACCCGCACATAAGTATTTATCGCCAGCTATTATTTGGTGTTTAATACTTAGGTGTAAAGAGGCACGCAACCTCTGGTAAATTACTTTGAAATGGCCACACGAGTGCTTCTTCTGGTACTCGTGCTGCCGCCGCAAAGCGGGCATTAATGTTGTGCCAACCGATCGACCCATATAATGCTCCCTAATCCAATAGTCTAATAGCTATGGATGTAAGGGAAGGGCAGATGAATCACTTGCATGTTCATACAGGATGTATGAAAACTGAGTTTTCCAGAATTCTGTGCAGTTAGGGAATGCTGGGAGTTGTAGTTTTAAACATGTGAAAAGTTCATTAAGAAGACACTAACTGCAAAACAGAGAATGCTGGGATTTGTAGTTTTCAAACATGTGAAAGGTCACAAGCTTAGGTTGTATTAGATCTAGACAGATGCCTTAGCTACAGGATATTAAGAAAAAACTTACTGGAAACAGAGAATGCTGGGAATTGTGGTTTTCAAACATATAAAAGTTCACAAGTTAAACACGCCTGCTCTATACCATTAGACTGTATTATATCTAGACACATGCCTTTGCCACAGACAATAAATAAGATTCTTTCATGTCCCCACCCATTTCTTTAAGTGAGAAATATGTGATTATTAAGGCAATGCTATTATAATAACATGATTCTATGAGGTACCTTCTGCTATAAGAAGGCTCTATTTCATTTTATACTCTGTGTGGAGCTTTTAGCTCCTTTATCCACACCTCTCCCTAACATGTATATTCAATCAGTATCCTGTGCTCCCAAGTCCTAACCCCATAGGTTAGTTAAACTTGTTGTGGTAAATACTGATAAATATGAACCTTGCATGTTAATCAGGATACTGTATAGGATTTAAGGTGGCCATACATATATCTGATTTTACTTATCCAACCAAGCGCTCGTGCAATATTAGTTTGATCTTGCCAGAACCACCTTTCCCATTCTTCTATGCCACAGACAGACGGTTCTTGCAGGATCGGTCTAATGTCACGGGAGCACTAGGGCGGGAAAGTAAAATGGGATATATGTATGGGCTGCTTTTGATTGCCCAAAGATGCTGTTTAGATTGCCTGGGTCAGTTCTCAGACCTGCAGGTTTATTCCACATAGACCCTCTATATTCTAGCTGGCAGGTAGTTAGGTAAGGGAGGATATAAGTGTGTTTTGTTAATTTAATATGATGTGATTATTTGTTTTTTTTTTAGGACCTTCAGACTAATTTTATTATTGCCCCCCTGGATGCTTCCTGATGGTTCCTGTGAGCACTGCAACTACACATAGCAAAACATACACACATAATTTCCACTGTGCACCAACAGGCACACTTTTGCTAGTATGTATATATACGGCACCAGCCATCAAGGTATTTTCATCTCTGGTAAGAAGGGATATGGAGCAGGCCAATAAGGAAGAAAAATCAGCCAAGGGTAATTTTAGGCATAATCTCCCCAAGGGTGAAAGATCAAATCCCTCGAAAAATGACCAGAACTTGATAATAAGACCAGCTGATAAAGGGGGGGGGGCATTGTACTCTTAGACTGTCAATATTACATATCTGAATTACTTGGACAACTGAGTGACCCGACTACGTATGTAGTGCTACCTAAAGATCCCACAGATTTACTTAAGGAGAAATTGGATAACATCATCGCTATGGCCAGCAATAATTGTTGGATTAGTGACGAAGAGAAAATATCTAACTACTGAGGTACCTAGGATACCCATTATTTACTCTGTTCCAAAAACCCATAAATCCCCGGGAAGGCCCATTGTGTCGTTATGAGGGTCGGTTTTAAAACCTTTATCGAGTTATGTGGATTATTTCCTTCAGCTGGCTGTCATCAACATGAGGTCTTATCTACAGAATAGTTTACAACTATTGGAGATATTGGGTGCATACAAGGGTCCGGTAAAAAATACTACTCTGATGACCATAGATGTTCAGAGCCTATATACAATTATACCACAGATGGAGGGAGTGGAGGTGTGTAGTTAAAAGAGGACATAAAAAAACCCTACAGAATTTCTTATGGAATTGCTATTGTTCTCATTAGAAAATAATGATTTTGGTTTTGGAAAAAAATTCTATAATCAGATAGCGGGGACGGCGATGGGTTCTAGTTTTGGCCCATCATTCGCCAATTTATTCATGGAATCCTTTGAAGAAAAGTATATTTTTCCAATCTATGCCAATAAATTATTGATATATCATGGCTATATCGATGATCTGTTTGTGCTATGGGACGGTTCTGAGGAGGAATGCCAGCTATTTGTACAGGCTTTAAACTCATTGAACACCACGGTTAAATTTACGGCGACTATTCATGAGTCAACCATTGAATATCTGGACCTAAGGATTTTGAAAGACTCACAGACCATACAGACCTGCCTTTTCTCTAAACCCACTGATAAAAACACGTTGCTTCATTCCCATCACCCCATGCACCAAAAGAGGGGTATCATGATTTCCCAGTTTAACCGGGTGTTAAGAAACAAAAAATTGTAGATAGGGGCTATAGTGTCAAAGAATTGACCCAAGAAAAAAAACCAAGCATTGGCTCGACATCAGGGAACAGAAGGGCATCGTGATGCTATTGTACAAAAGTATAACAACTTTATCCCATACACGATACAATATTCTAATATTAGTGGCAATATAAAAACTAGTGTCAACTGACATTGGGATATAATTTTTGGTGACACCTCGTTACTTTTTGTGAACACCAGACCCAGATTTGCATACAAAAGGGGACGTAATCTCAAAAATTTACTTGTAAAAAACGATTTGTCCCCCATTAAAAAATGCTTCCCTAGGACATGGCTAGCAAATAAAAAAGAGGGGTGTTTTAAATGCACGGGATGTCAAGCCTGTAGATACATGCTACCAGGCACTAAATTTCCACACCCACTGTCTGGCCATAGGTACCGAATTAGAACAAAATTGTCATGTATGAGCATGGATGCCATTCACTTTATAACCTGCCCCTGTGGGCTATATTACGTGGGCAAGACCACCACAACCCTCAGAGACAGAATGGCTAACCACAGGTCAGCAATTAGAGTGGCCTTGTTGGATAAGGGTGACACCATCAGGACAATGCCTACCAATAAATATGGTGAACTATCTGTACCCCGTACTTTTAAAGAAAAAGGACACAGAGGGAGGCATTTTGGATCAAGGAATTGGGGACATTGGCCCCTAGAGGCCTGAATGAACAGATGGTACTATCATGTTTTTTATAAATGGAATTACATTGTTAGTGGTGGATGTCTTTAGGAGGTCCTTTAACCCCTATTGAATCTCGATAGAACTGTGGCCCGGTTCTCACCCATGGTCTGCATATATGACTATACTCTTTTAAGTTGGGGCCTATATATTTCTGGTGAGTTATAAGATGTTGCCTGTGATCAATTACCCCCCTTATAGTACGAGTCTATGGCTGGCATCATAATATAGCTATTCAGCTGTTACTGTGGGAATATTACTATTTAACAATATGATAACTTAGTTTTCTGAGTATAGGGCTGCATGACTGTGGGCTCTGTCACATGAGCTTCTTAAATTATATATATTGTATCCAGTAGGCTGTAGGCTGTTTTTAACCTTTCTTTTTATTTGCTAATTTTCTATGACACTTTATGGATCCACATGTATACTTGGTGGATTACTCAGTTAGCACTATGCACTTTTTACAGCTAGTTGTTTCCAGCGGTTGTATTAGTATGAATTTTATTATACAGGTTTTGAATATTTATGGGTGTTAAGGATTCGGTCATTATTTAGCACTTAGAGGGTTAATACAGACAAGGGGAGGGATAGTTGGTTTGAAGGGAGGGATTGTTGGTTTTATATTGCCACCATGTTTGTCACACGTCACATCCTGAAGACGGCTACAATGTTATAGCCCAAAATGCGTAGATGTACTACTGCTTAATAAATATTTTGTGTTTCTTAACAAGACCCGTGAGTGCGCTATAAGCTATGGACATTTGTATTTACTATTCGGGGCATGTAGCTAGTGAGTGCGGGACTCCTACAGTATTAGTATATATATATTCTCCAAAAATCATTGAAAGCTCTCTGCGGGACTTCAGTATAACAGTATCTCAAATTTATTCACACATCATGCTGGGACTTGCTTCCCAGAGCATGCTCCCCAGCTAGGACTACGTACATCCACGTGACGTCAGTATCGGGACCAATACTTCTGGGTGTGTCATACTTGCGCACAACCCCCGCGTCACATGGGGTCATCCGACCAATCATAGCGCGTCTCTCCCCCATTACCACATCACAGCCTAACGTGGAGCATATGCTGACAGCTGTCAGGCGGAAACAACACTGACAATATACATAAAAACAATCATAAAACCATCAAAACTACAGACCCACAGTAAGTGTCCACCTGAGATCCCCATGGAAACCACATTGACACAGGTAAGTATCACAGGACAACAAATATATGAAGTTCATACGAGCACTTATCACAATATGGTACTGATCTGAACCTAAAACCTAAAAGGCTGGGGACAACCCTCCACTATAAAAAACAGTTCATAGTGACCATCTCATTCAACCCTCTGGAGGCCAAAGTCTGCAGTCTTATGATCCATTTGGACTCCAATTTAAGCAGTTTCTTTTCCCTTATGGCTGGTGGATCACCCACGGGGATGTGATTTAATATATATATAATATATAATTCATATAGTTACTGGAGCACTTCTTGGACTTCCAAACAAATTTGTATCTTAGAACCGACGACCACCATTGGGCCGAAACGCGTTTTATTCAATACAACATAGTGCAGGCAACATTTTGGTAACTTCCTAGGTCCCTTTTTCAAGCCTAATATATATATATATATATATATAAAACATATATAACATATAAACATAGAAAAGATAATCAATGCACATTCCTAGGCCCCATACAATATCATATTATCTGCACACCAGCGTACTTTATAAACAAAGGGGTTTTAGTATACGTTACTGTGATCACATGAATGAAAAGCCTTCCAACCATGTCAAGATAACCCCAGTCTAGAAGATTCCTAACTTCTAAACTTTTTAAATTTCTTTTACTTCAATACGATTAGCAAACTTTTGCATTTCTCGTTCTCACACACTGGATCCATATAACAGGCTCTCTCACTTCCCCCCAGCCCTTTGTTTTTTTAAGATGAGGGAAGAGGCCATCCAGTACTTTATATTAAAGGCATAGGACCTCCCATAAAAGGGGCATGTTGGGGGTGCTATTACCACATGGAGGCTTGACCGGGCCTCCCAATAAATACATACAATACAAAGATTGAGGAAGCACTCCAATTAGGCTAATTTACAACTACATTTAGCGGAAGTGCTACTGATCTGGTCAAACATTTATATACAGACATTTATATCCTTATACAGACCCCCCACTCATACTGCCTCCTCTCGCCTTAAACCCTTTTCTCTTTTGGCTCTCGTGCTCTGGAATTCTATTCCCCTCTCTCTACATCAAGAAACCTCAATAAACAAGTTTAAATCTAACCTGTCAAGCTATCTCTCTAAGCACAGCAAAACAAAGGACTGTTGATACTGCACCAGTTAATACTTTAACACTTCCACCATTTCCTATGTATCTGTATGTTACCCACCTAAGTAGATTGTAAGCTCTAAGGGGCAGGGACCTCTTTCCTCATGTTACATGTTTAAAACACTTGTATATTTCATGATGCTCATACTTTATTTATTTATAATTTATATATGTATGTATTTATTTACTGTCCCCCTTGTATGATATTTTGGAGTCTATATTGTACAGAGCTACGTCCCCTAGTGGCGCTATATAAATAAACATATACATACATACATTTAATGTGAATTGATTGATAATTACAGAGATGATTACATATTTTAAATCATTTACAAAATTAGAAGACTTTGCAATAGGGAGGCAGCACTCTCTGAACAAGGTAGGGTTAAATAAAACCTCTAAAGCAAAACATTGCTTGTGTTTTAACAAACTGTACGAGTGGCTTCACTTGCCTTACCTCTTTCTACAGGTTTTTTACATCTCGTGGTGGGAAGTAACTTTTTGTTTTGGGTATCGTCCACCTTTTATTTTGACATAGACACATTATAAGTACTAATGGTAGGGCTAGTAGTATTATTTTCAAATGATTTTTAAATGGTTTTTACTTAGTGTCTAATAACAGCAGAACTAAACTGACTAATGTGAATCTTTAAAAGTCATTAAACTGTATTAATTATTAGAACCGCCTCATACTTCTCCAATTGAATTTAGATAGACACAACTCTCAATGTTCCCAATAGCACGGATAATTTAGCAGCATATTTGCCACTTACTATGGCTTCTTTCATCACATCATGTCATATTATTTGCCAGTAACTAACGAGAATGTATAAAAGAAATTGATGCTTCAGTTCATAATGTTATTTGAAGGGATTATTCAACTGAAAAATCAACATCTTCTAAATGAGGTATTCATTAAAATGTAATTATTTGGAATGCTCCATAAATAGTTGTATTCATAGATCATGCTTTCCAATAGAAGGGATTTTATTATCCTTTGGTTGTAAATTTTCATATCAATATTAATCTAACAGAACATTCATCCAGATCTTTAGACAAGCTTCAGAAAGATTTTGGTTAGAAATAAGTACTGCATGTTCTACATAAAGGATTGCAAAACAAATTTTTATTTCTTAAGAAGAAATATTAAACATCTTTTTATATGTTTTTTGTGGCTTTTTTTTTTTATGTGCAAGGTGCAGTTAAACAATTTAGCTGAAAGGGTTACGGTTATCAATCCTCAAAGCTTGAATAGCATAAAAGGCACCAAATGCTATTATGTTGGTCTTGTTCCCAATCTTTTATTCAGTTAGTGAAGCAAATTGTAAATTGAAAGCGCTTAATTATCATGCAGGCTTATGGACCTACAGACTCTAGTTGAGACTAGAAAAAGAAACATCTTACTCACAGAGACTCTAGAGAGGTTACAGAAGGGACAAACTTTTTGTACATTTGGAAATCTATATGTAAGTGTGTATGTTTGAGTGTGACATTAGAATAGAGAATGTATTATTCTTAAAGATTTATGCAGCTCTACAATCACATAGACACTTTTATGGTTCAGTACTTGCTATTGCCCATGTGGATGGAAATTTAAACGCTTTATAATAATTAGATTTTTTTAACAACAAAAACATTTAAAAAAAAGATTTTAAATTAAATACATTCTTAACAAAATCACAATATAAAGTGGGGTGAGTCTTATCGCTCTGGGTAAATGCTCCTTCCGCAATTTGCTAATCTGGGTAAATTCCGGGAAAAGGGATTTACCCACTGCTGGTGTTAAAATCCTGTGCTAAATCTAGCGCAAATGCGATATAGAATCGCGAGCGTCAGATGCGTGGGTGATTTTTGCGTAACCCACGCATGCGATGCTATTACGGATTTACCAATATGTGAACAGTTTTTTTGTTTTAAGGGTGGACATGATCTGTAAAGCAGAAGAAAACAAACAAAAAGTTTGAGTAAGAATGTACTTGCCCTAGCAACATTTTTAGCATGGAATACTCCACTCATTTAAGTTCTACTTTTCCATAAAGCTGACATTTGCCCCCTCAGCCAATAAAATGTAACTTCAAAACATTTTCTGCAAATGTGTGATCTCATCCCTCACCTCTAAATCCTTGTGATGTGTGAATATATTGTATCATTTAAGTAATGTGGCTCAGTGGTTAGCACTGATGCCTTGCAGCTGTGAAGTCCTGAGTTCAAACCCACCCTTGCAAGGAGTTTGTATGTTCTCTCTGTGCTTGCATGGGTTCTCTAGGAACTGTTTTCCCCCACAATCATAAAGACTCACCGATAGATTGTATGTGTCAAATAAATGTGCTTAGATTGTAAGTTCTTAGAGCCAGGGCCGGGTGTGAATATATCTATGTCATTGTAAAGTAGTACAGAAGATAAGTAACACTATCACACTAATTCCTGTATCTTTATGTTTCCTTATACTTATATTATACCCCACTCTTACTTTGATGTGTGAGGAGGCCCAGATGTCTTAAACTCAAAAGTCCCACAATGAGGTCCCACAGATTCAGTTTGCGAGGCAGTCTCCATTAAAAAGCATGTCTTTATTAGAAATATCTTAAAAATCTAACCAAGCCTAGGCGTGCATTTTTCCGGTGCATTGCAGTGTGGCTTCACCCTTAATAATTATCATTTTCAGTAATTGCAATTAAACAACATTAATTCTAACTCAGGCCTGTTACAAAGTGTCACCAGGTACACTGTTGAGAAATGCATTGCACAGAGCTGTGCTAACATCAGGATCACATTTTGCTCCACCTGCAACTCTGCTCTAAGTTGTATCTTATAAAGTCTTACAGTTGAACTAGTGTTGCCACCATTTCATGCAAAAATGCATTAAATCGACATGCTGCAGTGGCAGGTGGCATTGCATTAAATACATGCTGTGCGGCTACACTGAAATCAATGCAACTTGCATCACAATTCTATATTTAGCAGTTTTCTCATTGACTAAGTTACAACTGGATCATAAATGTATTGGGGCATGTAGGGGCAATTTTACATGGGAATTGCAGGTACCCAGATTCCTCCCTTTCTGTTACTTTATTGCCAAAATACAATGCCAATCTGTGATAATGGGCCTTTAAAGGGTATGTCCACCCTAAAATCTATATTTTTCTATAATGTAGTTCCCCTCTTCCCAACCCCAACCGCATGCTCTGTTTCTAAAAAAAAGATAAACATTATTTACTAGCCTGTGATCCCACAGCCTTAGCCTCCAATGCAACTTCCAAGAATGGAGCTGCATTGGGGGCTTGGCTACAGCCGCATCTGTAATTGGGTAAGAGGCAGCCAATCACATACGCAGCTGATGGCTGTTGAAACAGCCGTGGGATCCCAGGCTGGTAAATAAATTTATTTTGTCATTTTTTACAAACTAACCATGCGGATTGGGTTGGGATGGGGAGAACTGCATTACAGAAAAATAATTTTACGCTACACTAAACCTACAGCATGATGAATTTGGAGGGAGAAAGAGGGGAATCGGCTCCACAGTGCATGCCTACAGTACCTCCCAGAGGCAAGAGAAGAGGCAGAAACCTTTTTACAGGAAGACAGCTCCTACTCTCCACATTCCTGGACTTTACACAGACACTGCAGAGGAATCATTTGAAGCAGAGATTTAAAGGGCATGTCCACCCTTTAAATTTTTTTTGACATATTGTAGGGCTTCCTCCCCCAGCTGTTATAATAGAATTATCAGAAAGTCCCCCGATCTTTACTTACCTTCCCTCTATCCTCCACCGCACTGTCCCAGCCCTCTGCTTGCATGAAACTGCACTGAGAGGCAGCCAATCACGGATGTGGATGCCAGCTGCTTAGAACGCCGGGGAAGAGAGGTAAGGTAAGTAGAGTTTGAGGGACTTTCTGATAATTCTATTATAGCAGTTGGGGCTGGGGGAGGAAGCCCTACAATATAACCAAAGGGATTAACACTAGGGGGAGGAAGAACAAAACGGTTGGGAGAGGGAGGGAGGGAGGGGGGGAGGGCTGAACTGCACATGGCAAAATTCTCCCGGAGGGGAGACAGGAGGCAGAGTCCTATACGGATTCTGCTAGGCTCCTTGTGGCCAGTTTTTGGGACTTTGTGGGGACATTACAGGAGAACCATTTGGAGCTGGGAAGTAAGGTAAGGATTTTATTACACTACAGAGTGGGGCCAGTAGTGGGTTAACTTATAGTTTTGGGGGCGGACATGGCCTTTAAGGTAAGGATTTTTTAGCACTATACAGTGGGGCCAGTAGGGGGTTAAATTATAGTTTTGGATATGTCCTTTAACATTTTTACAGTTTCCTTACATGTACAATTTGCAGTGGAAGCATACTTGTACAAGTCATTCTGAATTGAGAAAGTTAGTGGGATGACTAGCGAAACATCTTCAGGAACTAAACTTCAAGTCCAGTTGATCTAATTGAATACAACAGATATACCATGACCTGGATGAATGAGAACCTTCACAAGCATATTTCAAATCATTTTGGGGAGAAAAACATTGTGTACGTGTGATTTAATAAAGACTTTGTGATTTACACTTCAAGTGTGCCCCTCACAGTTTCTTTGCTTTTGCTTCAGCCGTGTACCTGCATCTTAAGGATAAAGGACATACCTTTGAAGATTGTAATGTTAATATATTGGCAATGGAACGAGACTGGTTCAAGAGAGGTGTCAAGGAGGCCATTTATGTGAAAATAAAGAAACCAAGCCTAAATAGAGGTGGGGGTTCAACACCAACTGTGTGCCATGTACAATGCTGTTTTGACACCTTACTCTGGGCGTTCCTATAACACCTCTTAGCCACTATACAATCACACCCTTAACACCTGTGATATGCTAATTGGGAACATAATTGCCACAGATTCTTGTACAAGTCATTCTGAATTGAGAAAGCCAGTCGGATGACTAGCGAAACGTCTTCAAGAACTAAGCTTCAAGTCCAGTTGATCTAATTGAATACAACAGATATAGTGGAAGCATTACGAAAGGGGAAAGTAATAAAATAAAAGTTTACCCTCTTGTTTTTACTTTGCTTGGTGTCCTTGTTCTCCTTCAATAGTACAAGTCATTCTGAATTAAGAAAGCCAGTCGGATAACTAGCGAAACGCCTTCAAGAACTAAACTTCAAGTCCAGTTGATCTAATTGAATACAATAGATATAGTGGAAGCATTACAAAATGGGAAAGTAATAAAATAAAAGTTTACCCTCTTGTTTTTACTTTGCTTGGTGTCCTTGTTCTCCTTCAATAGTGCATTTAATAGTGCATTTTGACACATCACTGAGCAAGACTGCACACAAGAAAAATCTTTAAAGGGTATGTCCACCCTTAAATCTAATTTTTAATATAGCCTTCCCCCTGGTCCCCCAGCCCCAACCGCATCATTTTATTCTTTAGAAAGTGCCCCAAACTTTTACTTACCTCCCCTCTTTCCTCCGCCGTGCTCCCGGCCCTCTGCTGCGAGAAAATACAAGCAGAGGGGCGGGACCGGCAGTCGCGTCTGTGATTGGCTGAGCGGCAGCCAATCACGGACGCGGCTGCCGGTCATTCAGTGCAGCGGAGGAAAGAGGGGAGGTAAGTAGAGTTTGGGGAGCTTTCTAAAAATAAAAATTATGCGGTTGGGGTGGGGGACCAGGGGGAAGGCTATATTAAAGGGGATAAATGCTAGGGGGAGGGAATCCGGAGAGAGAGGAGAGGGAGGGAGAGGGAGGGGGAGGGAGGGGGAGAAGGGCTGCAGTACGCATGCCAAACTTCTCCGGAGGCCAGGTAGGGAGCAGTAGTCCTATATGGACTCTGCTATCCTCCTGGTGGGCAGTTTTTGGGACTTTGGGGGGGGACTACAGGAGAACCCTATGGAGCTGGGATGTTAGGTAAGGATTAAACTATACTACATGGTAGGGCCAGTAGTTGGGGGGATTATAGTTTTGGGGGTGGACATGCCCTTTAAACATTATTTGGCCTATTATTAGTATAACCTGCCCCTCCCATTGTTCCCTATGGGGATAAACTGCAAATAATATCCTTATAACCCACCCAATTAATGGATCCTATGGATCCAAACTGTGAATAATATTCTTATAATCAGCTCACTACTGCATAGTAGCGTGACGATTATAACGTCTTCAAGAACTAAACTTCAAGTCCAGGTAATCTAATTGAATACAACAGATAGTTGTATTAATTCATGACCTGGATGAATGAGAACCTTCACAAGCATATTTCAAATCATTTTGGGGAGAAAACCCTCAAACCTGTACGGCAATATGAAAAGACAGCAAGAAAATTGGCAGACTACAGAAACCACCTGCGATTTAACCTCCGATGCAGGCAACAAAGGCTAGTAACATGCAGCATACGTCTGGATTCCACAGTTAAAGGCATCAGAGCCAAACAGATACTGCAAAAGGCTCAAACACAGCTTCTAAATGAACGAGTTCAACAGACACATTTTACAGTTGATGCTTTAATGCACAACATTAGTCAACTAGAACAGAACCTGGCCTCACCAAACAAGAACAGCTTTCTCAGCACTATAAGGGCAAACAAAGGCAACAGAACACATTCTCTATTCTGTCATCCCAGAACACCCCCAAAGGAGAACAACTAGCTTGGATACAAAATGAGGGAAGTTTCACTTCATCAAACAAGGAGGAATGGGTGTCTGCTTTAAACCGAACAACACACTGAGGCAGCAATTCATACATCCGAAAGACCCAATACCGAAACACAGGAAAAGCGACATCATATATGCAGTGCAGTGCAGTGAAGAATGCTCTGAATTGAATGTGGGGGAGACCAAACAGCAACTGCATCAACGTATGGCCCAGCACAGAAGAGCCAATTCCTCAGGACAGGATTCAGCCATGTACCTCAATGTTCATCATTTACACCTGATGAAGGGGACATAGTGATCCCCGAAACGTTGAGTTTATGTGATTTAATAAAGACTTTGTGATTTACACTTCAAGTGTGCCCCTCACAGTTTCTTTGCTTTTGCTTCAGCCGTGTACCTGCATCTTAAGGATAAAGGACATACCTTTGAAGATTGTAATGTTAATATATTGGCAATGGAACGAGACTGGTTCAAGAGAGGTGTCAAGGAGGCCATTTATGTGAAAATAAAGAAACCAAGCCTAAATAGAGGTGGGGGTTCAACACCAACTGTGTGCCATGAACAATGCTGTTTTGACACCTTACTCTGGGCGTTCCTATAACACCTCTTAGCCACTATCTAATCACGCCCTTAACACCTGGCTGTGATATGCTAATTGGGATTTTCAAGGGTACATAATTGCCAAAGATTCTTGTACAAGTCATTCTGAATTGAGAAAGCCAGTCGGATGACTAGCGAAACGTCTTCAAGAACTAAACTTCAAGTCCAGTTGATCTAATTGAATACAACAGATATAGTGGAAGCATTACGAAAGGGGAAAGTAATAAAATAAAAGTTTACCCTCTTGTTTTTACTTTGCTTGGTGTCCTTGTTCTCCTTTATTAGTGCATTTAATAGTGCATTTTGACACATCACTGAGCAAGACTGCACACAAGAAAAATCTTTAAACATTATTTGGCCTATTATAACCTGCCCCCCCTGTTGATCCCTATGGGGAAAAACTGAAAATAATATCCTTATAACCCACCCCCTTAATGGATCCTATGGATCCAAACTGTGAATAATATTCTTATAATCAGCTCACTACTGCCTAGTAGCGTGCCGATTATAACCCTTATATTATGAGGATATTGCTAGATGGGTTGGACTGGATGGACGTATGTCTTTATTCAACCTCAAATACTATACTATACTATACTATACTAACCCGTAAGACCGCAAACCCCTTGTCGTCATCCTACTTGCCTACCTATTTCTGATGTCTGTTGTGCTGCACAAGGATCCACTGATGCAGCATGAAGCCAAGAGAAGCCAGACCTACATTAACCAAGAAGGAAGGAGTTCCACGAAAGCCTGGTGATAGAGACGCTGTACAAACAATGGTTAAGGGTTGACTGCACGTGTTATCTTAAATGTCTTTAGTGTGAACGAACCTGCAAGAAACAAGAGGGGGGAGGAGGGGGATGTGTGCAGATGGGACTTTCAGCCTGTGAACCTTCATGGAAATGCAGTGGGGAAGAGTTTCTAAAAGTTTGTGTATGTGGGGGGGGGGGGGGTTTCTAGGGGTAAATCTGTTAAACTGCATAATAAAATTGAAGTGGAAGGGGGTGCACAAATAGTGATATCCCTGAAGCCAGGGATATCTTAAAATGTGGGGAAAGGGGGGTGGGTTATAATTGATAATGTACCCCTTACGGAAAATTATAAGGATATATGAAGTCACCTTGGAGTTCCGTTCCCTGTATAAAAGGCACTCGACCTCGTGCTTTTATATGGTCACGGAACTCCTCAATGACTTCTAATATCCTTATAATTTACAGTAGGGGTACATTATCCACTATATAATTGGTGCGCTACTACGTATAAGATTATAACACGGAAGTGGAAACTTAGCATTTTTATGTAGAGCCGTGCTCAATAAGCAATCCAGGAAGGAGCAGAGGGATGCGGTCTTGAAGCTGCTAAAACTGGAACACTGGATCAAAAGTGGGTGGCCTGATTAGCTGCTACAAACCAGTAGGGGAAGGGGTCAGCTGATCTTCTAATGCTGCTGGCTGACACTCTGCACAGTGACACGAGGAAAGGAAACTGAGCACAGAGGAGAGGAAACAGAGGATGGATAAGGACTTTTTTTTAATGTGAATGGACCAGGCAGAAAATAAGGGGGAGTGGCTTGTGGATGTAACAGGGGGTCTGTGACCTGCATAAAAAAAGGGTTGTGTGTGTGTGTGTGTGTAGGGGTTAGCCTGTGGACTGCACAAACGAAACCTGGGAAGGCCATGAATGTTTTTAAATGGGGGGGAGGGGTGGGTTGTAACCATTACCAATAATGTACCCCCTACTGTAAATTCATAGGGATATTAGAAGTCAACTCGGAGTTCCGTGCCCTGTTTGAAAGTACTTTGTACTTGTGCTTTTTTATGGTCACAGAACACTTTTCGAGTGAACTATTCCTTTAAAAAATATGTTATAATATCTGATTGGTTGCTGCAGGTTAATTGCACAGCCAGCATTATAAACCTCCTATTAGATAAAACACTAATTAATCTATTTAAAGCCTTTTTTTAAATTGCACTTTTAAAGGCATATTAACTTACATGACCTGTACCTTCTATTATTAGTCCAACTTTGGTTAATAATGTATATAATGCTGTGTATTTCATGGGTGATGGTGATTGTGACATGGATATTTTTATACTGGTTTTCATTCTCAATCAATTTTATCTCCCCCACATGCTTTTTATTTTGCACATTCTATTGAGCTGTAATAATTTTGATGGAGCTTTGGGTGGGCAAATTCCTGTATCAGAAACACCAAATAACATAACAAATAATATGTCATGCATAGTTCTCCATCCATATCAGATCAGGCTCGAAGTTAGCAGTAGCAGTAACCTACTTTGTGAAGTTGCAACATAACCCCTCTTGTTTCTATTATACATGCTAATTGCTATTATATTTCTGGCTATAAAGGTTAACCAGATTGTGACAGGCTTGAAATTTAAATTAGAACTTACAGGAAAATTAGAGCTTTTAGAGAACAGTGTCTATCATTCAGCCTTCTATGTTTCCCCACTAAGTCACAGTAAAGCCATTCATATTTAACCCTAAAATACCATAAGATAGCAATGGTCCACATGAAATTTTCACTCATTTTATGAAAGTTGGGAGACCGCTGTTTTCCTGTTCCATCAGTTTCTCTATAATATCCTAAATGATGCCCATCAAAATAAACCTTTATTGCTTTATTTTGAGAACAAATTGTCTTTTTGGTTTTTTGCATATAAAATGTAGGCAATTAAATAGTATATGTTAATGCACTGCATGTGGGGAATTCTCACCTATTTAAGTAATGCCTCATTTGATAAGATGGCAAGCTAATCTCAATATCCTAAATTCTAACCTGCATTTGTAATTATGCACTGACGCATAATGGACACAGCCCATTTCCACATGTCAGCCACCAGGTGGCACACAACACGAGAGGGTGCCACAGGGGTGTGTGTAGAAAGGTGTGCTGCAGGGGGGAGAGGTGCACCGCGGGGGTGGGGCAGTGTGCTGTGCCGCAGGGAGGTAAGGGTGGTCTCCCCCCCGCAACTCTTTAAAGAATCGGGAATTACTTGTTTTTTAAGAAACTAGGGTTGATTTCTATAAAACCTTTAAGTTAAGATAAGAAAAATGTTCTTTTGGATTTAATTTGGATTTTAAAAACTTCGTAGATACACGGGTGCATATTAAATATGTAGCAAATATATATTAGGTATATTTTTATTCAATGTCGATTGGGTATGCATCACTCTATTTAAATGTGCTACAATATAGTATTAGAGATAGTCCTGCTATAGAGTTGTATGCATGCTTGTAGTGAGTACGCACATTTATTGCTAGGCCCTAAAGCATAAATCTTATTCAATCACATCCAGTCATTGTCACAAGAAAATAAATAGATTTCTACATTTGATGGAAAACCATTCGATTGGGTAAAAAAATCAGTTTTGCCCATCACTTCATTAGAGATCAATTATATTAAAATGTAAAATGGATGCCCGTTTGTTGCTGCTCAGATTGAACTGTCATCTTCATAGTGTTTTACTCCTCCAAGAATATACATTTTCAGTCTGGTTTAGTCCTATTAAAACCTTTCCTTCCTGACTCCAAATGGCAATCGGAAAGTATCCCTGGATCAACCAGAACTGCAGTATATGTATTAATACCAGTAATTCTCAATATTATATAGTATCCCTGGATCAACCAGAATTGCAGTATATTATTAAAGGAACACTAAACTTAAAAAACAAGTATTTGGCATCCGTTTTTATTATTCACAGGGAGGTGAGAACGCTTATTCCCACCTTCCTGTGAATAATAGTTTGCTTGGGGGACCTGGAACTTACCTTACCGCGCTCCTGTTCTGTCCCGACCGCGAGCCCTATCTTTTGTATTGGCGTGCATGCGCTTAAGATAGGGTGTGCGGTCAGGACAAAGTGGCTGTCAGTGAAGGAGCGGCTTGCGTGAGGAGCGCGGTAAGGTAGGTTCCCGCTCCCCTGAGCAAACTATTATTCACAGGGAGGTGGGAATAAGCTTTCTCACCTCCCTGTGAATAATAGAAACGGATGCCAAATGCTTGTTTTTTATGTTTAGAGTTCCTTTAATACCAGTAATTCTCAATACTTTCTAGTTTTAGAAACGTATCCAGCCCACTTTTAAAGCTATTCAATGGACTTGCCATTACCACATGGAAGACCACTCTCACTGTAAAGAAACCTTTCCTAACCTGAACATGAAACTTTTTTTTTTTTAGTCTTAAAGGATGTCCACGTGTCCTCTGATATGACCTATTAGTGAACAATGCACCAGATTATTATATATTTCTTGGTTATTTACTTTTAATGCAATATGAAAAGTAAAACATGCAGCATTCTGTAATTAAGCATTCAGACCCGGGCATGCCCAGGATGTTCAAGGGAGTGATTCCTAAATCGTTATCAAGCATGATAATCAATTTAGACCATTAAACAGTCAACAGTTTTGTGAATAAATGTTATCAGTAGTTTTGGCCTACAAGCATTTATCTATGAAATATTGGGGACAACAATTACAATGTTTCGCTTACCATAGACTGCTGCTTTAAACCTTTTTAAGGGCTAGGCCACACTGCTGCGATTTTTCTGCGTTTTTTTCAAATCATCGGAATCGCGGCAACACACCGAAAATGCGTTTTTTCGTGTGCGACGCGATTGCAGTTGTGATTTGCGTTCCGCTTTTTAAATCGCAATCGCACGCGTTTTCCAATACGTAATGAAAAAACGCATGCGCAAACACAATGAAATCGCACATGAAATTGCATGCGATTCTGTGTGCGATTGCGTTTGCGTTGCAGTGTGGCCGTGCCCTAAATGTATACTTTTGCAATAAACGTAACTTTGTAGTTGGCAGTCATCTGCCCACAACCCCAATTGCTTTTTTTACCAGTTTATTATATGTATTTGTAACCAGATATTTAATGTTTTATTCCTTTCTGGCAAAAGCATCTGCCCCCTTCCTCTGCTCAAAGACGATGCTTTTTATAAGCTTGATCATGTGCAGAGGAGGCAGCAGTTGTCAGTTGTCTGAACCTTGATAGACTGCATGGAGTGAAGAACTAGCTTACTCTGCTGTTATGGGGACAATAATTATCCTTAAATGTCTGATTATTAATGCAGGTAATATCAGTTGGGGTTGGGGGCAGATAACTGGCAAGTGACCAGTATTTTGTTTTAAGAGTGGACATGCCCTTTAATCAGTACTTAAAGGGGAACAAAAGTCTGTTTTTAAATGTTTTAATAGACTGCAGCTACAAGCATAATTCTGGAATTTTATAGGTAGGAGTGTGTTCTTTTTAATAGAAGGCACTTGTATGGAGACCACAGTTATAACTTAGTAAATTAATAAAGGAAATAGTGCAGCAGAGCTATAAGATGTAATGAAATAGCATTTTGTGACTAATCCAAGAAATAAAGAAAGATTTCTCACTCCCAGAATTCCCAAAAAAGTGGGCAGACACATGCAAAGTTACTCCTTAATGACATAATGCATGTGTCCAGAACTGCTGGCATTATAACATATATAGCATACAGTAAATAACTAACCTTGCAGGTAATGTTTGACTTAATTAGCAAATGTTTCTTCATGAACAAGGTAATATCTTGCCACATGCAGCACTGGCCTGGGAAAAACATACAAACATACATATTACCAAAATTTATTTTAAAAAAAATAATGCACAAGCTATTTTCAAATATTCGAAATCAAAGGCTTGCATATTCGCTAATTTTCCCATATTTGTATTCGAGAGTTCATATATTAAGAATCAAGGGTTTAAACATTCCATATTTCTTAAAATTAGCTGTATATTTATTAATCTGTGAATGTTCTATTTTAGAATATTTGCTAATTCTGAAGTATCCAATTTTGAAAATGTAATAATTAGCAAAAACTCGGGAAAGCTCCGCTATCCGGACTTTCCTACTGGCCATATGCATACCCACAGGGCACAGAAATCACAAGACAGATAGGGTGCTTTGTATAATTTTGAGGTTTTTTTTTTTTACTGCTTTACAAATCAGTATTGGCCCTTTAAATTAGATTGTCAAATGTCTGTAAATGCAAGGCTACATAGAGAGATTTGTGTTTCTATTGTTTTTTTACACACACATATAAACATGAATGCACACACAAACACACTTAAATACTTACATCCACTATAACTATATATAAATAAGATTCTATAATAGCATATTGGAGCAAGCATTGCTGATAAAAGGAAATCAGTAAAGCTAAAAATCAATACATCTTTTCTGGCCAAAATGAACTAAAAGCCTTTGATATTTATACAATGTCCTGTTAGGTCTATGAGGGTTAAATTATATATTGTTTTTACTGTTGTTTCATTTCACAAAACTGCAAAAATCCAGGCAACATTTTGTCAGAAAAAAACAATAAAGAATATGAAAAGCCCATCTTCACAGAACATTGGACATTGCAAAACAACCTACAGCTATTATCGGATATATCAAAACTGACAAGTAAAACTTTGGCTGTTGATTGAACAATATTTCACATGGACAGCACAAGCTCGTCCGCATTCACTTTTAAATGGAGCTGCTTATCCTGGAGAACTATGGGTAGGAAGTTTATGAGCTTAATTGAATTGGTGGTATTTGGGTGATTGAAGAAAATTGGTGACATTGGAAAAAAAACTGGATGTTAGATTTTCAAGAGTAATGCAAGAAAGTCTCCTCTTTTAGCTTTAGCAGTTCAGATCTAGAAACCTTATTTAATACTATAGCACTATTTTTAAAGGTTTTAAGTGGGCAAATTATATATATGTTTATTATTAACATTCACATATTATTGCATTTTGCATTTATATTTATAAAAGGGGTTCATGTATTCCTGAGGTTTTAAAATGTTTTACCCAAATTAAGGGAATTATAGAAAAATTATAATATACTAATTAACTAAACTAATCTTAATCAAAACAATTAAAAGAGAAATAAACACTAAAAATAAGTTTAGAGGCTCTTAATGAACTGGAGACCTAAACAGAAATTACATAGTTTTGTAGGTTGAATCTAATCAAAACTTTTTAAATGTTTTAAATTTGAAAATGAAACATACACAATGTATATATATATATATATCTCGTTAAAATGGTGCTAATTTGGCCACAACCATTGAGATATTTTCAAATGGTAAATAACATCTGATTGGTTGGGGTAAAATTAGCACCGTTTTTAACGATAAGAACTTTTATTACATCGCCCTGCAGAGGAGATGTAATAATAATCACCTGCAACAAGCTAAACCTGCATGTATCCTACTAGATTTCTCCACTCTTTCCTCTTTAAGATTTGCTTACCTGCAAAGTAGGTAGCTATGATTTCCATTTTAGAGAAACGCTACATTAAATGAACTATGGCTTGGAAAGCAGGAAAAAAGTTATCTAATCCAGCAATAAAAGTCTGTACAAAAACAGAGAGCTACTCCTGTTCTGGGTAGTGGTCTACAGTATATATACGAAACATATGGGGGAAAAGTAAGCAAAATTTGAAACACTCACTTCTGAGAGTGAGTGGTCCAGGTGCAAAGAAAGCCCCAAACACTTCACTAAATCCTTATGGGTATCGATGTAGCTGAGTGGCCCAGGTGCAGCAGGCCCAGGCCCATCGTTTGAGCTTTCAGCTAGACACAGACATGGCCCTTTTTGATCAATTAAATGGTAACAGGCTGACACATTTCACACTTCAAATATCCATAATCATAGGCATAAACTTATTATAACCACAGTTTTAAAATAAAATTAATAAAATTACCAAATAAAAGCACAATAATAAAAATAATTTTTTACTCATACCAAAATTTGAAATGTACATGATGTCTTTTATTACAATAGAAATAATTATGAAACTTACACCACACAGAGACACACATTAATAAAGTTTGTACAACCATGGTCTGTTGCCTTTCCAAATGCGACCTTTCAAGCCAAGTTATACTTAAACTTTCCCTTCTTAGTTTATTAACTATAATGTGCACAGTTACTTTTCATTTAAAACATTCTGGAGCATTCTTGTGTGAGTGACTCACTTTTTTTTAAAATAAATGTTATCTGCTTAAACCGCTTTATTAAAGTGAAAGTAGGAAAAATGAATTTGTTATGCAGGAACCAATAAAACACCACGTACGTTATGCTGAGACTTTTAAATAATGCTTCAATTATGCATAAAAATCCACTATTCACCGCAGCTTGCTCCTTCTCCACTGCTGCTGCTACGTGCCTTTTCCATTCATGAGCAGCAGCACTGGAGGCTCATCTGGTAATGTCGGTCAGCCATTGGCCATGACGCCACTGTCACGGCCGTGACAGACGGCTTTACCATGAAGTAGAAGGGAGCCAGAGCGGTATTCTAATTTTGACTCTAGTTGCACTTTAATATGGATATACAATAGCCCTATTTTATATATATATATATATTGTGTTACATTGAAGCATTGAAAATGCCTTATCGGAATTTGTACTCAACCCAAAGTTAGGTCATGTGCTTTTTTGAGCAAAGTACTTATAACATGAGAGTCAGCTTTAAGCATCCAGACCACACAGAAGAAGCTGACTCATACAGTCAATAAGGCAAGTACCAGTAGTTTAGGACCCAGCTACACAAAGCAACTTGAAGAGGTGGCTGGGCTTAAAATAACTTGTCCAACTTATTGAACAAATTGCTTTTATTTATCCAAGGTTTATGGCAGACTCTTTGAAGCAGCAAACTTATGGAGATATAGATCATTTGCAATTGTTTGTGCACTAGAATTCTATTGTTTGTATGTAACTGGGGTTTTTATAGAGTCCTGCATAACATACTAATTTTTTCTACAAGGGATGGACCTACTGTACCCTTTAATTTAAAAAATATATATTCTGCTCTAAAAGTGTTAAAGGAAAACAATCGAGTGTATAAAGTTTATTTAAAAAAAACAGTTAAACTAAAAAGTACTTGGGACAGGGATATAGTATTGGTAATTCCTAACTCCCAATATTGTTTCTGTGAGGAGCACCAGCCCAAAGAATACTGATTCTGCCAGTCTTCCTAATGGCTTCACCACTATCTTTAATACAAGACTAGTCCAGGACTAACCTGGCAAATGAAAACTGTTAGTGCTGTATCTCCTCAACAAAATGATATTTTGAGGTAGGAATAATCAATCCTACCTCCCTTCCCCAGGTACTTTACATTTTTAAACAGTTAATTTTTATAGATATAGATAGAGTATAGATAATTTTAAGGTTCATACACTCGTACGATTTGGTACCGAGCCAAGACCCCCGATCACGTTGCATTTGTGCGACGAACGGCCGTTTCACCTGAGAATCACACGTGTATGCATTCAGTTGGGGGTCGTTTAGCCGAGATTCGCACGTGTATAGGCATTCGGTCAGGGGTCGTTTAGCCGAGATTCGCACATGTATAGGCATTCGGTCAGGAGTCGTTTAGCCGAGATTCGCACGTGTGTAGACATTCGGTCAGGGGTCATTCTAACATTAATCCAAGTTTGCCAATAAAACTATCCTTTTGAAACCCAGATACTTTATAAGGGTCAATGCCAATTCACCCTCCTCTATTGACTAACATTTCTCTCGGGTGAGAGAGAGATTTCATTCAATATGAAATGGTGTGACACTGCAAAAATGTTGACAAAAGTGGCCAGTCCAGACCATTGCATATTACATTGCGGTAGAGAATGCTGCTTTAGTCCTTAAGTATACATGGCATTGATGCACCACATCAGAGTGCATCACTGCACCTCCAACAGTAGTTGTATATGTATACATTGAGGTGCATAAACTGCACTCAATCCTGTATAACTGATTTTAAAAACAACTGTTGCGCTTTGGGAGCCAGAGCAGACAAAACCCAATTCCTTTAACCCTCTATCAAAATTAAATAGTATTAGAGCTAAATGTGTAATTTCTTGCAATTTAATCCTACAGGGCACATAAAAGGAAAAACACTTAAACATTTTGATTCCTATTACCGGAAAATTGTGTGAATCTTGCCAGGGGAAACCTACTAGTTTTTTGTCACCTGCAGCAGTTTCCAACACTGTGTTCAAATGTGTATTTTGTATTTTGAACAAACAAGGATAAATCCTCTAGCTCTACAAATTACTCATGCTGCTTCTGTGTACTTGGGCAAAACTGAGAAATACAAAATAAAGGGGTTAAATGAGTTTCTAGTGCAATTAGAATGACTAGTTTCATTGTGCGGAAGAGAGAAAAGAATACTGACAGCGAGTTAAAACCACTTCAGTAGTAGCAAAAGCTTAGATGGCAAAGTGATTGAATGATCTCATTTCAGGCTTTTTGTAAGACAACAGCTAGTGCTCTATGAAGATTGATACAGAAGTGTTGGGCTTCGTTTGCTGGATCATCAAACGGATTGATATTATACTCCAGCAGTGGATGAAGACAAAGTAACTGTTATCATACTCAATACAAGAGCTTGTCAGGAGTGGAAAATCATCTCATGTCACTGATTATTGGAGAATTTCATGACTGTCATGAGAATTTATTAAGATGATGTCATAATGTGAAAACTGCTGAGTGAGAAATGCTGAGGGAAAAATAAAATCTTACGAGTGTTCCTCATCCAAGAAAGAAATTCAGATATTATTGAAATTGCTTGGTGCTGTGTCAAAAAAGAACAAAATAAAATGCTGCATATGACACCTAAATAGTAATTTAATTAATCATTGGTTACCCTCTTATTATAAAGATTCACAATATCTCTGTTGAATATAAAAGTTATTGAGAATTTTCCAATTTTTGTAACAGGAGTGCAATTGACTTGCTGAAATCATAGAGACATTTTTAGTATTATTATAAACCCTACAAATGATTCTGCCCCACAACAAAGACACACAGGAAAATTTAGACCTACTGACAGACTTTCTCTGATTCCATATCTGCAGCAACCAGAGGAGCATGGTTTAGCGCTCGTACTTCTGCTAGTCTACTGCAGTGTACATTAACACGAACTCTTTTCTGAGCCCCCTATGTGGCAATTGTTTCTGTGATTGTATCTCTAAAGCAGACTAGTAGATGAACATATGGACTCACATTTGATTGTTCGACCATGACTACCTTTAAGTAAACTAGATAAACATTGATAATCATTGTGCTCTATTTTGTGGGCCTAGTACCCTTTCTGAATTTGACATTATCTTGGGGAGAGATTTTTCTCACTTTTGGTTAACGTGGATTGGCTTGTAACCGTTCACAATTCCCACCAGGAATGGGTTCTTAACCCTAGATAAAAAGTTGGTAAACACTAGGTTACCCAGCTAACACCAAATAGAACCATAAAGGGAAAGAAAAATGAATGGAACTTAAATAAAATAAAGAATATTCCTTTAATATAAAACTCACACAAACATATAGTGTATCTATTAAATATAGTTAAATATAAAGTGTTTAAAGTGCATAAAACTATTTATATACACAAAATATAAATAAATAAATACACTTCAAGCTCTGCGGACCATAAAGTCCAGAACTTATTTCCTTCTAACCTCTGTACTTGGCATCATGGGAAACCTTGATATCCTGCACTTCTCCTCCCACCACGGTATCTGTGTGAAGCCCCACTGACTACCCTCTGTACTTTTATATCGCTGGCTCCTGGTATGATAAATTCCTCCGTTCTGTGCTGGCCTCTAGGATCTGTACTCCTTCCCAACCTTCAACTGAACTTGAAAGTCTATAGAGAACTCCATTGGTGTTTGGTGTCCGAGTTGCTGGTTTGGTTGGCGAAAGAAATTCTGGTCACATATCTGGGCTCTACATATCGTGGTAGATGATTGGATGAAGGGAAGACACTCACTCAAAGGCAAAACACCAGACAGGGTAGAGGTAAGTATATTCCGAATTTGAAGAAAAATATGAATCTTTTACCCAAATATGAATCTGGGTAAAAGAATTAGTCAGACGTCGGTTGTGGGCCAGCGAAAAGCTATGCAATTTTTCTGGCCCTATCAATCGATAAACCAAATGATCCGCCTGAATAATTGCACACAGCCTCAGTGGGCCCTAAACTTTGATTTGACTCATGGTCATGTTATGGAGGGACATCCAAAAACTACAAAGAGAATTTAAAGAGATTTTTTTGCCCGTGGCTATATATAGATATTGTGCATTACTGTGCTTCATGCCCAGATTGTCAATGTCAGGAGCCCCTTAGTTGCCCTTTCAATCATAGAAGTACAATTTGAAAGGTTTGGTATGGATTTGGAAGGGCCTATCTTGCAAGAGCAGAATTTTCAGTGGGGGCATTTCTGAATAAGTTGCCACCGAACAAGCTCAGAAGGACGATCATGACCAAATACTTCTGTATATTCTATTATACAGTATATGGATCATTTAATAATTTTATATATATAACCTTCTAATCATTTTTTAATTTGGAAAGTCCCATGAGTGCGTCCTTCCTGGGCAGTCAGGATATAGGGGATTGCCAGCCGCAGTTTGGACTATATATATATATGTATATATATATGTAGCAGCACTCACGGGTCTTAAATATAAAATATAACTTTTATTCACTAGAAATAAAAAACTCGACGAGTTTCAACCCTAAACGGGCCGTCATCAAGATGTTACATGATGGTGACACACCTCCCTATATACCCATATGGAAAACGGAACACCCACAAATCATAAATATATGTGCATATTAAAAATAATTAAAAAACAGGTTTAAACACATTAGCGATAGCAATAACATTATAAAGCATGTACTAGATTGCTTCCAAAATGTATATATAACTCATGATAATGTTTAAATGTACTGATACTGTAATCACTTGTAATTACACCAATTATTGAAGAATACAGACCGATAGGGTATACAATATAATTAAGATACAGTCAAATCATAAAAAGCAGTGTAGTGTCCACTGTTCACAATGATGTAACATCCTGATGATGGCCCGTTTGGGGTGGAAACGCGCCGAGTTTTTTATTTCTAGTGAATAAAAGTTATATTTTATATTTAAGACCCACGAGTGCTGCTACTTTCTTCTATGTCTATTCGCTTTAGAAGTGCATCCCGGTAAAGATGCTGGAATGGTGTGCTAACCTATCACCATTGATATATATATATATATATATATATATTTATTTTATATTTTTTCCACCCCCACGCTTTGTCCTGGCACCCAATCACGTATCTCTGTGCTGTCTCCTCATGGATGGTGCACCAATGCCTCAAACTAAACCTGATTAAAACCAAACTAATCATTTTCCTACCTAAACCTGGTCCTATCCCACCCTTTTCTATTTCTGTGGACAACACCCCCATTTTCCCTATTCAGTCAGCATGTTGCTTAGGTTTTATTATTGATTCTGCTCTCTCCTTTTCCAATCACATTAGCTATGTTGCTAAAACCTGTCACTTTTTTCTTCGTAACATTGCGAAAATCCTTAGATTCCTTTCTCTTCAAACTACTGCTATGCTTCTCCATGCTCACATCCTATCACGCCTAGGCTATTGTAACCTTCTGCTTTCTGGTCTTCCTGCTTCCCATATTTCTCTGCTTAGTCCATGCTTAACTCTGCCGCACGCATTATCTCACTCTCTAACAATCGGGAAATTAACCATCCTCTGTGCCGCACATCTACATTGCTCACCATTAAACAACGCATTCCTGTATCTACAAAATCCTTCTCATAACATTTAAATCCCTTCAGTCTGCTGCTCCTTCTTATATTTCTTCTTTAATCTCTCCATGTGTCCCTGCCTATACCCTCTTCTCTTCACAGAACCATCTCTTATATAGACCCCAACTCATACTGCCTCCTCTCGCCTTAAACCTTTTTCTCTTCTGGCTCCCATCCTCTGGAATACTATTCCCCTCTCTCTACGTCAGGAAACCTCAATAAACAAGTTTACATCTAACCTCTTATCCTATCTCTCTGAGCACAGCACAGCATAGGACTACTGACACCGCACCAGTTATTACTATGGCACTTCCACCCTTTCCTATGTATCTGTATGTTACCCACCTAAGTAGATTGTAAGCAAGATGGGGCAGGGACCTCTTTCCTCATGTTACATGTTTCAAGCATTTGTATATTTCATGATGCTCATACTTTATATATTTATGTATTTATTTACTGTCCCCCTTGTACGACTTTTTGTATTCTATATTGTACAGCGCTGCATCCTCTAGTGGCGCTATATAAATAAACATAAACATACATACATACATACATATATTCTCTTCTTGCCATGATTATCATCACAGTTAACCAAACCAGATATCACCTTTACTTATTGTTCTAAAGTATATTAATTTATGTTTTTCATTACTAAGAAATCCACATTTGCTCCACATTTATCATATGTATCTTTCAAAGTCAGAGCTGTGACACTGACGGCGGATCCAACAGAATTTGCTGAATATTGTCGGTATGGAGAACTATCGGAAAATTTCTATTACCTGCTTCCTTTACTACAGTTGAGGGAGCCAATAACATCGACCATGTATGGGCACATTGAATGATTGTTTTGTGCAAAGAATATATAGAACCTTCTCTCCTGTGTATATCCCTTATATTATATAAATATATTTATATCTTCATAGGAGATTGCATTGAGTTTTTAGGAGCTACCAATGTGTTAGGGGGGTATAGGATATTACATATAGGAAAGTTGTATATGTATGTGTGTACTATCTCACTATTACCATTTAAATGACGATCAATAAATCTATATAAAGTATAGCACTGACTTATATTAGGTACAATACAAAATATACAAAATACATAAACTTACTTAAAGAGCTGAGATCCCTATTTCAAAATGAAATGGTCAAATGGCAGCTTAAACCACACCCCTGTGTTTGCTCCATGTGAAAGGAAGTGTAATCCAGAAAAGGCTTTTGTCTGCTAAACAGGATGTGATGTGTATTGTAATGGACATATACACCAACGATCCTTATATACCATCTCCAGCCTGCAGGTGGTGTCAGTGAGTAATAAAAGACAAAACATCCCTGCTCTCTATGGCTAGGAGGATAGAAAGTGAAAGTAGATTGTGGTGTGTTGCTGTGACTGCAACACAAATCCCTTCCTCAGGCGTCCCGAAACGTTGTATGTGTGGTTCCAATAAACTTTTGTGAATTCACCTTTATGTGGTGTGCTCCCCCATACTTTTATTGTGTTGAAGATTCGGTTGTCCCTGGGAGTGAAGGGGCCTGGTGGATTGCACCTACTCACCTGTCTGGCATACAAGCCAACAGCGGTGTGCTGGAGTGTTCCTTTTGACTGTATTTGACTGTCTGAGTAACAGTTTAAAATATACCTGTGTAAAGATTCTATATCTACTATATCCACACATAGAAAAACATACACACGCATAATTTCCATTGTGCACCAACGGGCACACTTTTGCTAGTATAATATATATAAATAGATGTTTATAGTCAGCTATACAACCACCTCCGGGATTTCTTGATGCTCACCAAGCTTTATCACAGTGGTGTAGATACATTAAGAATTGTATCTAAACCCAGTCTCAGTATTCACCCCTGGAAGCTGTTGTGTTAATGTTGATTTAATTTTTTATGCTGCTGTCAATCACAGGGCAGACTGGATACATTACTGAAACAAAAAAAATGCTGCTTCTCAATCTCAGCTCAATTAAAAATGTGACAATCTATTTAACAGTCTATGTAACAATCTTTGTAACAATCTGTGTAACTGGCTATGGCACTGATGCCCAACCCATGGCTAGCCAGCGGCTCAACGGGTGGGTGGAACAAGGGGTGGGGCTTGGGCATTTTGGGGGTGGGGCTACTTCATGGGCCATGATGGTCACTTCATGAAAGGCAACATCATGGCTCCAGTTAAGCACCCCTGGTTTAAGGGCACCAGGAGAGGTTGGACAGCAGGCAGCACTGAACAAGCAGAAAGAGAGAATTGCAGGCACCAGTAATACACCCCCAATACACATCACTGGGGATATCAGTACATAATTTTAGACTATCCCTCATGGTATCCCACGGCTATTCCTTTAAGAAATGCTTCTTGCCACATGTATTGTATTTTTGTTGGACAACAAAAATATAACAAAAAATGTCTGAGATACACACTTGTTTGTTACAGAAAAAAGTAGTTTTAATCAGGCAATGTTTCAGATGGTAATCCACCCTTTCTCAAGCCCAAAATCCCAAACTAAAGGACATTAGTTTCCAGTCTGGCATATATTCTCTCATCATTTAATTGCTGTGCAATCTATTCATAGTACTATTCCCTTGTCATCACAACCAAGGCTCCACCCTTGTCAGCCTGGTTTCAATATTAATTGTTCATTGTTTTATATATCAGCAAGGCTTGCCATCAATTTTTGGAAAAATTAGTTTCTTTCATAGTTTTATAGGGGTATTTATGTACTCATTTTCAACGTTCGAAAATCTGTTTACCATTTTAAAATATGCCTCCACCACAAAGTTGTACAAAGTTTTAAGGGGCATGTCCACTCTTAAAAAAAAAACTGGGAAGCCTTGCTTCCTAGAAGCTGAAAGCCAATCATATAACAGCACAGGGGTCCTCCCTCTCCCTGAAACAGAACAGGGAAAATGTAAGTACATTTATAAGCTTTTTTGTTTGCTCAGAACAGAATCAAATGTCATACAGATGTCTCCATCCACCCCAAAATTTAAGTCCCACATAAGACTGGCGTGGCATGGCTCTTTGATGACTACATGGGCTGTGGTTTGTACATAAACAACATGGAAGCCTTCTTAGTTACAGAATCTGTTACTTAAATGTACTAAATGCAACTTGATAGAGAAGAATATTACAATAGTATTATTATTATAATTTATATAGCACCAACATCTTCCGTATAGCTTTACAATTACATGTATACATTCACATCCCTGCCTCGAAGAGCTTACAATCTAAGCACATTTATTTGACACAGACAACCTATCAGTATGTCTTTATGTGGGGGAAGCCGGAGTTCCCAGAGGAAACCCACACAAGCATGGTAAGAACATACAAACTCCTTGCAGATGTGTCCAAGGGTGGAATTGAACTCAAGTCTTCAGTGCTGCAAGGCATGAGTGCTAACTAAGCCACCATGCTGCCCCTGTTTAGGTGTTCTTGGGTGAAAAGGTTGTACATTAGGATAAAAAAAATTAAGTTTGGTTCTTCTTTAAGGATACTAATTGCCTCCATTCTGGCAAAGTAGCTGGCTCCTCCCTCAATTCAATTAATCAAGGCTGTGTCTACGACATCATAGCCAATGAGTGACTGCTGTTTACTCTGCTGCCTCCTTAGCACAAGCACAAGATAATAAAAAGCTCATTGAGCAGGGGAAGATGCAGATAACTTAACCAGAATAGAAGAGAATGTATATTAAATATCTGGTCACAGATGCATGCAATAAACTGTCTAAAATAGCATTTGGGCTGGTAGGCAGATTAGTCACTAGTTTTTTGTTTTGTTTTAAGGGTGGACATTCCCTTTATGGAAACAGAGCTGCATACTTCTCTATACCACCCCCAGACTGATGACTTAGTGGAGAGGTTTAATAAGACTCTAAAAAGCATGTTAAAAAAGGTGGTTGTCCAAGATTGAAAAAATTGGGACTGTTACCCTATCTCATGTTTGTCATTTGAGAGGTTATTTAAGAGATAACTACACCATAAAATGAAGTGATGGTCACTTGGAAGCTGCAGCTTTAAAAATACTATTGGCATATTTTTCCCCCCTATGCCCCTTCAGAGCCTACCTTTGAAGATTCAAAGTTGCTGACATCTTGTTTATCTGTAGATGAATTGTTTTCTCCACCCCTCCGAGATTTGCAGATACTTCCTGATTGGTTAGCCTCATTTGGTAAGCCCTGTGTGCTCCATGCGCGCGGACTTACCAAACAAGATGTCAGCATATTTGAATCTTCAAAGGTAGGCTCTGGAGGGGCATAGGGGGAAAAATTATGCCAATAGTATTTTTAAAGCTGCAGCTTCCAAGTGATCATCACTTCATTTTACGGTGTGCTTATCCTTTAAATTGTTATACTGTATGACTGAAATCCTCTGGGTTTGTTAGATATTTCCAAGGAAATGTGGGAGGGAGAAACAACTCAATACAAAAGTTGAGCACATATCTCATATGCAGGACAGGATAGCTGTAGTAGTGCCTTTTGTAAAGGAGCACATGCAACATGCCGAACAAGTACAACAGAAGGTATATAAGTGAAGGGCCAGAGTAAGAATATTTTCAGTTGGTGATCACGTACTTGTGTTGATCCCAACAGTGGAGAGAAAGTTCTTAGCAAAGTGACAACGTCCATTTGAGATACTGGAAAATGTCAGCTGGGTAAATTATTATGTTCTCCATTCAAGAAAGAAAAAAACATATTAACCACAAAAATCTTATATAACCCTGGAAAGACAGGTTGTCTCTTTCAGTGGAGTCTGTTCCACTAACCGCTCGGAGGTGCAGATAGCAGAAACTTTATCCAGCAGTCAGAAGGAGGATGTATATTCTGGATTGCCTGGTTGGTATTGAGTCAGATATAATTACTGAACCAGGTACAATAGTAAATCTGAAATTGAACCAGGAACAAAGGTATATCTCAAACTAAATCGGGGACCTGAAACTAGACTCAATGCTTTTTTAGAGGAAGTTAAGAAAAGGCTTGAATTAGGGGTTATAGAAGAGTCTTTTAGTGACTGGTCAAGCCCTATTTTACTAATACCAAAACCTGAGGTTTTGAATTGATCAAAGAAAATTGAAATAGAAATAGAACTTCTGAATCTGTTCCGCTCCAGGATTCACAAATTTCCGGAAAAAATTCAGAAATTTGAAAATTCGCAAATTTTGCCATTAAAGTCAATTGGGGGAAGAGTTCATAAATTTCTGCCTAAAATAAGGCATTAAATAGCAGTTGTAACTTGCTGTAAATGGCTCTGGGACCTGGGAAATGGTCAGAGGAACACATCCCTGCGGAAAGAACAGCAAAGAAACTAAAGTAGCGCAAACTTGTTCTGCTTCCAGTTTCCGTGGGCCGTTTTTTGCGGTTATCCACGAACAGCCAATTCAGGATCAACCCAACTATTCGTGGATTCTCGATTCGGGAGTTTGAGTATTCCCGAATGTCCACGGCTGGACGTTCGGGGATCCTGTGGCTCAACCAGGGACCCCCTCCTGGGTCCTTAGAAGTACCACTGTGGCCCTTCCAAGGGCCCTTTGGGGCTTAAGGGGTCCCCGCAACTCAAACCGGGCCCCCCCTACCTGGCACTTAAAAGGGCCCTTGCAACACTGACAAGTGCCTTTGTTGAGGGTCCTGCAGCTCGAAACCAGGACCCCCATTGGCTCTTGGGGGCATCTTCTTCCTTCCAGGTGGCAACACCTTCGTTGCTGATGTCACCAACACTGGCAATGTCATTGCAGCCGCCAGTGACACCACCAGCACTGACGATGACGTTGATAGTGTTGCCAGCGTCTTGATCTAAAGTCTTCTTTCTTCTCAGACGGCGACACCAACTCCATGGATGTTGTCAACACTGTGCGATGTCACTGCAGTCGCCAGTGACACCACCAGTGCTGACGACAATGTCTTTCTTCTGCCATCACTGTGATGGCTTTTGAGCTCTGCTGGGTTTGCACCTATAGGTTTGCTGAAGGACCAAATTTAATTGTGATTAGTTAATATTTCAATGCTTGCAATCATATGATGACACATTAACCAATCATATTTGAATTTTATTATTTCAGTTTCGGATCGCAAACCGGCCATCTCTAGTTTGATCCAAGTTTGATGTATACCAATGTCCCAGGTTAATGAATTAATTGAAAGACTTGGAGAAGGAAGGATTTTACATAGGGATATTGACAAAAAATTGTAACTGAGTATGGTAAATAAAAAACAGCAGGCAGGTACTGTTTTACCTTTTGGGTTGAACGAGGTCCCAGCTACCAAAGAATGATGGATAAAATTATGAGACCAAACAGATTGAAAGCCGCCTTTATGATATCATTATTCATAGTTCTGATTGGCAGTCACACTTAGGGGCATATTTATAAAGGGTTGTTAAACTTTTTGCCTTCTTTAAACGCAGACTTTTCGCCAAATTTGGACTTTTTGCTCTTTTTAAAGCAGTGATAACCAGTGGCTTTTTGCTTTTCACCATACATCACTGCGGAAACCGCTCAAGCATATTTATAAAATGGCGAAAAGTATATTTTGCGTGAAGTTCAGCCATTCCAATTCGCCATGTCTGAGGTCACGAAAACGCATAAGTGGCCATTTATTTAGCCTGCCAATGGGTCCATGGAAGGTGTCAGTACATTGTGGAGTGTTTCTCAATACTAGTAAGTACTCAGGGGGTGTTAGACTATTTTCCAGCATGTACTGTAATACGATCTGCGAGTTCGCTTTTTTAAGGTTAATTTTCACTTTTTAAAGATCTTTTTTTTGTAAGGTTCAAAAAATGTCTGAGTGACATATTTATAAAGGGGCATTCATTTTGCTTTTTTTCCCCACCAGCCTTTACCACAATTTTTTAAACTTTCAACTTTTCCTTTAAGTTATTTAAAAGGTGAATTTTCATCAAAAGCGACAATTATCTAGCAAAATCTAGCACCAATAATGCTGAAAAAGCTCCGCACATATGATGGTAAATAGGTAATACTCCCTGGTGGTTTTTCAAAGTAGAATTAAATTGGTTAATACACACTGAACACCTATCTTTGGTGTTTTTTTTCAGCCAAAGATATAATAAATAGTATAAAACTCAAAAGCCGAATTTTCTCAAGTTTATTAATAGGACATGGTAAATAGTGTAAAACTCAAAAGGTGAATTTTCTCTATTTTAATAGGATGATAGTGTAAAACTCAAAAGGCAAATTTTCTCTATTTTTTTAATAGGACACATTTTGTAGTATTACCGTATATACTCGAGTATAAACCGAGTTTTTCAGGCTGAAAATCACCTGAAAACTTGACTCGGTTTTATCTCGAGTCAACAGCTTACCTGAGCATTTCCGGCAGCCACACAATCTTTCTCTGTACTGGCGCACCGGCCTGACGTCACTGCCCAGCGCCAACCGCGCCGGGCAGTGACGTCAGCCGGCGCCCAGTAAAGGTGAGCGCACGGCTGCCGGAATGCTAAGATACCGTACCTTCAATGCTGCCAGGAAGCCCTTGGATGGAGAAAGCCCTTGGATGGAAGAGAGCCCACAGGAGAAGAACCACAGGTACAACTGAACTGGGTGGGGGTGTAGGGGGCATTCAAAATCTTGGGAACTACAACTTCCAGCATGCTTTATTAGCTGGGAGTTGTAGTTTCCAAACATCTTGAATGCCAAGTGAGGTGGCATTCAAGGTGTTTGGAAACTACAACTCCCAGCTATAAACATGCTGGGAGTGTAGTTTTCCAAACATCTTGAATACCACCCTCACTTGGCATTCAAAATGTTTGGAAACTACAACTGCCAGCTAATAAGCATGCTGGGAGTTGTAGTTTCCAAACATCTTGAATCCAAGTGAGGGTGGCATTCAAGATGTTTGGAAACTACAACTCCCAGCATGCTTTATTAGCTGGGAGTTGTAGTTTCCAAACATCTTGAATGCCAAGTTTCTACCCTCGGTTTATACTCGAGTCAACAACTTTTATTAGAATTTTTAGCTGAAATTGGGTACCTCGGTTTATACTCGGGTTGGTTTATACTCGAGTATATACGGTACTTATTTTCAGCAAACTGCAGATAATTATCAAACCAGTTACATTAATATGGGAACATACCATAGTGCTGTGTAATAGCCATGTTAATGGAACATTAATTAATGATCTTTGGCAAAAATTCTGGTAAAACTGAAAAAAAAGCAACAAAAGGGAAAAAAGGGGCAAAAAGGCAAAAATTCCCCTATTTATAAATAACTTTTAAAAAAAATGACAAAAATATCTCTGAAATTACACTACAGAGCAATCTCTATTTTTGTAGTGATACCACACTTAACGCAATGAATAAGGCGAAAAATAGCGCTATTTATCATTGCGATCTCCTGCGATAGCAAAATGGTGAAAATAGCGATTGTTTGTAAATAAGCCCCTTAATCAAAGTTCAAGCAGTGTTGGACTCTGTTTGTGATGCTACAGTATGTTAACTTCTAATCTAAGAAGTGCTCCATAGGATTCGAGTACCGTATATACTCGAGTATAAACCGAGATTTTCAGGCTAAAAAAATAGCCTGAAAATCGAGTCTCGGTTTATACTCGAGTAAAGCACTTACCTGCTCCGGCGGCCGCACACTCCGCATCCTCTGCTTGCTGACGTCACTACTCTGCGCCGGGAAGTGAGGCCGGCGCCGAGTATTGACGTCAGCCAGCAGAGGTAAGTGAAGCATGCGGCCACCGGAGCAGAGAAGAGGATCCAGAGAAGCCTGCAGGGAAACATGAAGAGCAGGTAGGAGAAGGCACCTGGGAAGGAAGGGGGAAAGGCACAGTAATTCCTGCAGTGGCAATTCTTTGCCACTGCAGATGTTTGGAAACCATAACTCCCAGCATCTAAAGCATACTGGGAGTTGTAGTTTCCAAACATCTGCAGTGGCAAGGAATGAGGCTTTAGTTGCCTTTTAAATGGACATAAGAATTCCCATACAGTAATAGCCAAATACAGTATAGCTATTACTGTATGGGATTTGGTGTCATTTAAAGGGCAACTATCCTAAAACAATACAGAATCAGAAGGATAATGTTATCTATTGCTGTTTCTGATTCTATATGTTTTGAGGCTTTAGTTGCCCTTTAAATGGTCAGCAGATTCCCATACAGCAATAGTCATACTGGATTTGGCTATTACTGTATGGGACTACTGTATAGGAATTCTGCTGTCCATTTAAAGGGCAACTAAGCCTCAAAACAATACAGAATCAGAAGGCAGTTGTGGCCCTATTTTCTAACCTCGGTTTATACTCGAGTCAATCACTTTTACTCCTTTTTAAAGGTAAAGTGGGTGCCTCGGTTTATACTTGGGTCGGTTTATACTCAAGTATATACGGTAAGCCATGTACTTGGGGTTAGAGATGGCCGAACTTGCAAAAATCCTTTTTGGACACAGATTCGTGGATTTACAAAAAATCTGCGAACGGACCCATTAAAGTCAATGGGAGTTAAAAAATCTGAAATTCGGCCTGTATTTATGGTATAAATAGCAATGGTAACTGTTAATGGCTCAGAGACCATGGAAATGGTCTGAGGAACACATATCAATGCCAAAAATCTTTAATAAAACACAGTCCAGTTTGGGAAACGTCATGCCTCTTCCTCTTTTGGCATTCTGCATAGTATTTTTAGGTTTCTCGGAGTTATCGAAAATTTGCAATATTTCGAAATTATGAGAAAATAAGAATCTCATAAATCTCAAAATCAAGGATTGATTGCTTTTTCTTGTGCAAAGTTGCTAACGTCTTTATTTTTTATTTATTAAACCTTGGAACCCCAGAATTCTTATTGCCATTGCTAAGAGGGGGGGTTGGCACTGATAAAAATAACTGTCATTGGGGAATTTGGGACCTATCGCTGGATTACTGGGCTCAGATTAGAGTTACAGTCCATCTCAACCTGGGATACACTATTAGAGTTGGTAAAACCTCAAGTCACGAAAATAAAGGGCCATACAAATTTGGCCAAGGCCATCAATGAAAAAGCAAGTTTGTACATTTTAGGTATAACGGGTTATTACAGGCGTATTATACTTAATTTCGAAAAATTGGCTGCAGTCTGTTATGGTAAGGTGGAACCACAAAGAAGAGAAATCATTTCAAAATTTGAAAACTTTCCTGTGTAGCCAGCCAGATTTAATAACTGCTAATTTTAAAAACATGTTTATAGTCCAGACGGATGTGTCTGATATGGGGTTAGGGCATGTGCTGTCCCAGAACAAGAATGGTGAAGAACATCCTGTGGCATATTTTAGCAGAAAATTAAATAGCCATGAGGTAAAATATGCCACAGTTGAGAAAGAAAGTCTGACAATCAAAAGGGCATTGGAAGTCCTTGGATACTACCTAACAGATCAGACTTTTAGGCTTATAACTAGAGATGGGATCTGGGATCGCCACAAACCTGGATCCGACACGGAACCCCTCGGTCCCGAAATCCGGAAGATCTGTCCGAATCTGGAGAGATCCTCCAGGTTTCAGGACTTCGGAAGGTATTTTTGACAATTATTGAAAGTATGGGGCTATTTTCGATAATTATCAAAAATAGCCTTGAATGTTAAAAAATTATCGAAAATACGAGACTCGTACTTTCGATAATTTTCTAACGTTCGAGGCTATTTTTGATAATTATCGAAAATAGCCCCCTACTTTCGATAATTAGTGAAAAATTCGGTCCTGTTTCGGATTTTTGCGATTTTCCAGAGATCCGGAAATCCAAAAACAAAACAAAACTACTAAGTTTTGGCCATCTCTACAGATAACCAATCGTGCCCCACTGAAGTTAATGTGTTAAAACAAGGAAAAGAACAGAAGAGTTACAAGGTGGTTCTTGTCCATACAAAAATATAAATTCATGGTAGATCACAGGTGGGGGGTATTGTGGGGTATGTAAGAGAAGCATGGGACAGGTTTGTGATGGGGTGTATATTTCAATAAATTCCTGTACTGTGTTAACTCCAGAGAAATGTGGTAGTTGGAAAACAAAATAGTTTTCTTTTCAATTTCTTTTTTTCTAGCTTTAACAAAATCCAGACTGACTCACAACCTCATTGCTGTGACTGAATTGATTTGTTTTGTTTGTAGGGTCTGAGCGCTAGGCCCATAACCCTAATAGAGAGGGTAAATAATTTATTACATTAGTAAGAGCCAGAGTGACTTAGTTTTATTGTTTTATTGTATTTTCTTTATTTTTGGAAATAAACCGCCTGCTGTCAGACATACAGTTTATCGGACTGTTTTTGGATGTCTTGCTAAGTCTGTGCCATGGTCTACTCCAGAAGGCTACCAAGAATCCCCACACTGCTATGTAATAAAGATTGAAAACAAACCATAACGCTCTAGAATTCATTCAAGCTTATTTATAGTTTAGCTTTAATTCTCCTTTGAAATAAAAGTGACTGCTGAAATATTTGCAAAATAAAAATATTTTATCTTTTTGGAAAAGCACCAATTACTTAGGCAAATTTTTAAGGCCAAGAGTGATAGAGGCCTGTCAAGATAGTTTAAAGTGAAAGGGAAAAGGACGAGCAGAAGATTTGCTATCTCTAGGGTCCACTTCACAACATTTTAGCAAGATACCCATTTGTCATCATTTACTTTCAAAGTGTCCTTGTTTTCCAGTTCAGGCATTTTTCCAATACTAAAGACTATTTCAATGTTTAGCCCATGAAATATTGTTCTCTAGATAATTCAAGCTGTCAATAATTCACTTTGTTTTGTAAGAGTGGACCCTAAGTATTGAACTATAGTATTTAAAATTGGGTCCTCCTTCAGTATACTGTCATTCATTCCTGTTTATGAAAACTCAACTTTACTATTTACGTATTACCCATTGTCCTACACTCTTTCCATCCCTTTTTGTGTACCCAATAAACAAGTTATTGTTTAAATAGTAATCCTTAAGCCTCATACACACGTACGATTTGACAATTGACCCCCGTGCGCGTGCACACCCACACCGAAAGGCCGATTCAGACGATAATCGCACGTGTGTATGCGTTCCCTCTGGCATTGTTCATTGGGATCAATAAACTGCGCCCAAGGGAAAACATACACATGTAGGATTATCGCCTGAAAAGCCGTTCACCGTGCGTCCATCTTGTGCGAAGGGGTGGTTCGCCAGGCATCCTACCGGACATGTATACGGACCTTTAGATGTTATTACACAGTATAAACTAATATCTGTAAATCTCCATGCCGATAACATTTTGGAAATAATACATGGTTTATTTGTGGGGTTAAATAGTGTTATGAGCCATTGTTTGGTTTATCAGATTATCTGATAATTGAAAGACTGACTTTTTTTGACTTTCGGTCTGTGTTTTCGGATTTGGAATCTACTTTTTAAATCCACTGATTTTAAATCTAATTTTTTCCCCCAACAATGTAGTAATGCTATTTATAATACAAACACAAGCTTCTTATGTACAAGCAATAAGCATGGAATAAGCCATGCAAAAACATAAGTATTCATTGTCTGTATCTATGCCTGACATGTGCTTACCCTAGATAATTCCCAACATACCATCTTATTTTTTAATTTCTTAGGATTTCATCGCTTTGCTTTCCTAGTTTTGAAATACAAACTCCCTCCTTTTGAGATTATGTTGATTGCCTAGTTCTTTATTTGTTTTGGGGTTTTTTTCAGAAAGCAAACAAAATGCTCTGCACAGCAACAGATTGCAGGCTTAAAACAGGGTAAGGAAAAATGGCAAGATTAAAAAAGAAAGTATGATTCAGTTTTAAGCCTCAAATAAAGGGAAAAACACCAAAATAATAACTATTTCAACATAGACATCCATTTTGTACATAGACTGTTGACTACTTTTACATTAAGTAATTCTGTGTCTTAAAAGGCATGTCCACCCCCAAAACTATAATTTTACCCACTACCGGCCCCACTGTGTATTTTAATAAATCCTTACCTTACATCTCTGCTTCTTCTGGTTCTCCTGTAATGTCTGTCCAAAGTCCAGGAAACTGAAGAGAAGCTGTGTTCCTGTCCAAATGTCTCTGCCTCCTGTCTTGCCTCCAGGAGGTAGTGTGCACAGGGGAGTCCTTTCCCCCCTCTCTACCTCCCACCATCTGAATCCCTCTCTGCCTGCTCTTCATGTAGCGTAAAATAATTGTCCATAATATTCCTCTTCCCTCCCCACCCCCAATTGCCATATTATTTCTGTAATAAAGTTTCCGAATCATCCTTACATCCTTCTTAGTCAGCAGCCGTGTCTGTGATTGGCTGACTGGCATCTAATCACAGATGTGTCGCTGGTCTGGCCCCTTTCTGCAGCTTCTGGTTTGCGGAGAGAAGCAAAAGACAGGCACTGTAAGTATGATTGGGAAACTTATTTTTTAGATCTAATATGGCGTTTGGAGGTGGGCAGGGGAGAGGAACATTGTGGAAAAAATTAAAATTTAGAGGGACATCCCCTTTAAAAGAAATTTTAAAAATCCAGACCTATATATGTTGCAGTACACACATGCATGTTGTATTTCATAAAGACCCCAGTCTGGTTATTCACACCTTAAAGACTTGTACCACAAGGTCGTGGTCCCTAAAGCTCCTTTTACTTACCTCTATCCATGAATACTAGTCTTCACCATCTCTGCATATTTAATAAGCTCTTAGAAAGTGAAGTATAAAAAAAACTTCAGGGACAAGGTGGGGAAGATAAGTATAGATAGATTTTAAAGGTTGTGCTTTTTTGATATTAAATAGGTAAACAATGACACACAAAACCTGTATAGCAACGCATTGTAAACTTCAGTGTACTTCTCATTTGACTTCTTTAAGTGCATCAGTGAAAGAAAAGTGTATCAGTGAAACAAAAACAAACAAAACAGAACAATGTCATGACCGTTGGCCTTGCACTTTGTATGGAACACCTCAGTAACTTCATATTACACAATAATTGGTATTTTATCTTCAGGGTGTCTCTCTAATGAGGCAATATGAGCAAAATGCTCAGGGACCCTGCTAAGGACAAAGCTATAATGCTGCAAGCAGAGCTGTGTGAGCTGGGCATAAGGCATCTTTTTGAGGAACTCTAAAAATACAGCCATGATGTAACATTTAAAAAACTCAAATGTTTAACCACGCCCATTCCTGGAAGCTATGCGAACCAAACCCTGGTTACGGTGACACACTTCATGGTGCCTAGTGGTACATAGGGGCGGCATTCAAAAGTTTAAGTCAGGTGGCACCCTAGAGAAGCTCCTGTGTATCTTAAATGCTTGTTAATTTTCACAAATGTAAAGTAACACTAATGCTATTTGTATTTAACACAGAAAACTTCCCCCCTCTGCGATCACCCAGTCAAATTGCTTTGTGCGCAGGTGCAGCCAGGAAACACAATCAAACAAGTAAAAAAAATTCTGCAGCACCACAGTCAGGGCCATCAAACATGTAAGATAAAAAAAATAGTTTCATCCTCATTAAAAGCTCATAAGTGCAAATAGTGTACAGCAATATAAATGGGTATACATGAGGGTAACCCTACTCAGTCAACTACTAGCTTTTCCTGCTTTAATAAAAAAATAAAAATCTAACTGGCTGTTCACAATATAAAGTGATAAGTGTGCTACAGCTCCATTTCTGTCTAAAAGCAAATTTGTTGCAAAAAGCTGTTCCTACAAATCTGTTGTGTTGTAAAACCTGCTGGATCGCTGTGGGCTACAAATCGTTTATATCACCTATGTACCAAAACATGCTCATTTAATTCTGGTATTAAAGTGCTCCTTTGCTCCTTTTATATTGTAGAAGTGTGAAAAGGACTTTGAAGCAATGACTTTCTATGGGACTGTGGAACTATTTATTGGGCTGTCTATGTGAGAAAGTCAACCCTCAGCTTATACTTGAGTCAATCAGTTTTACTTGTTTTTCAGGTTAAAATAAGTATCTTGGCTTGTACTCGGATCACTAATTTGTGTTTTAGTTAAATACAAGCAGATACTGTATTTATGCACATCTGTATTGATTTCTAAAGAGATCAAGTATTAACTATAGTAATATTTTTTTTAACCTCACAGTTACCATATATACTTAATTATAAGCTGATCTGAGTATAAGCTGAGATACTTATTTTAACCTAAAAAACAAGTAAAACTGATTGACTCAAGTACACAGCCCCATAGAAAGTCCAATAAACAGCCTCATAGAAAGTCCAATACACAGCCCCATAGATAGTCCTATACACAGCCCCATAGAAAGACCAATACACAGCCCCATAGATAGTTCCACAGTCAGCCCCAAAGAAATTCCCATACACAGCCCCATAGAAAGTCCCATACACAGCCCCATAGAAAGTCCTATATACAGCTCCATAGAAAGTCCCATACACAGCCCCATAGAAAGTCCAATACACAGTCCCATAAACAGCCCCATAGAAAGTCCAATACACAACCCCATAGAAAGTCCAATAAACAGCCCCATAGAAAGTCCCATACACAGCCTCACAGAAAGTCCAATACACAGCCCCATAGAAAGTCCAATACACAGTCCCATAGAAAGTCCCATAAACAGCCCCATAGAAAGTCCAATACACAGCCCCATAGAAAGTCCAATAAACAGCACCATAGAAAGTCCCATACACAGCCCCATAGAAAGACCAATACACAGCCCCATAGTAAGTCAATACACATCCCCTTGGAAAGTCCAATACACAGCCCCATAGTAAGTTAATACACAGCCCCATAGAAAGTCCAATACACAGCCCCATAGAAAGTCCCATATACAGCCCCATAGAAAATCCCATACACATCCCCATAGAAAGTCCCATACACAGCCCCATAGAAAGTCCCATACACAACCCCATAGAAAGTCCCATGCACAGCCCCATAGAAAGTCCCATACACAGCGCCATAGAAAGACACATACACAGCCCCATAGAAAGTCCCATACACAGCGCCATAGAAAGTCCCATACACAGCGCCATAGAAAGTCCCATACACAGCCCTATACACAGATGAGCTACTTTAAGCATCCAGATCAGCCCAGACCCGAGTATAAGCCGAGGTGAGACTTTCAGGATGATTTTGATGGTAAAATTTCTTGGCTTATTCTCAAATATATACGGTAGTTGATTTGGGGGTTTTATAGCATGAAAATAACTACCATATATATTTGAGTATAAGCCGAGAAATTGTACCTTTAAAATCATCCTAAAGTCTCCCTTGCAGATGTAGCCAGGGGTCAAGGTGGCCAAGGTATCAGAGTTAGTCACAGTATCACCATTCAGCCATATTAATATAAACAGTAATATATACATTTACAGAATCATTCTGCAGTCTTATTAATAGGATTAATTAGAGAAACACTAGGCAAAGCAAAACAGAACACCAACCCATGCTCCTTTACATTTGTTTTGATAAACTGCCACTTAGAAATCTCTCTTTAGCTAAAGACAGGCCCAGATTTACCATCAGGAACAGTAGACACATGCCTAGGGGTGCCTGTGGTCGAAGGGGGGCTGTCAATCCCCCTCCACCCCTTTTTTTTTTTTTTTCAAATTCAAAGTCTCCTTGCACACCTTGACCTTTTTTAGCTATGGTGCTTTGGCCTCTGAACTGCTAACCACAAAAGAGCATTATTAATCAGAAATACGTACGATGAAGTATGCACTCACTTTTCTATTTTACTTGTTTACAGTGACATGATACATGCAAAGCATTTCCAGTATGATCCCTTTGTCAGGTGCATGAAAAAACGATCCTTGTTACTATTAGCTGAAAGTGAAAGCAGCTAAACATAACTATATATATCTATCTATCTATATATATATATATATATATATATATATATATATCACATACACAAGTATATTTAGTATATCTGCTCATGCACATGCTGTAGTCTACATGAATTAGATGGTCAAGAAATAAAGAGAATTGTAGCAAACCAATAAAAAGACGTATGCTGCCTAGGGAATGAAGCTTAATAGTGGGAGGAATATATATATATTTTTTTTAATAAAATCCAACTGACCATTCATCTCTCATTTTAACTAGTGTCAAGGTTGGTTTTCTTGATGATGATTTCATGCTCACCAATAGCTCCCTGTTGTACACTGAAAATAACTGATGACACAATCCGAACATGTAGACTAAAATGTTGACGTTAAATGGGAAAAATACAGTTCCCGGAGATTGATGGTGTTTTATAAAATGCACTTGTACATGTTTGCATATATGATTGGTGTTTGCAGAATAGTCTGCAAGAAAAATCTAAAAAAAATAAAATAAATTCAAACGGTGTGATTGTAATTCTTTCTGTTTTTTTTTTTTTTTTTACTTTTTTCCATGGACATGTATATCTGAAGTACTCTCTTCTGGATTATGTTATTTGTGGCAATTTTTTTTAAATTAAACTAGGGCAATTTATAAGAAGCCCCCAGAGTGCAAAATCTGCACCACCTAACAATCTAAAAATCATTAAGCATTAAAAATGAAGAAAGGTGAGCTAAAAACCTAAAGAAACAAAGGGTGGATCAAAAAAAAATGGTAAGAAAGAAAGAAAGAAAGAAAGAGAAAAAGAAAGAAAGAAAGAAAGAAAGAGACATAAGAAGAAAAATACAGGATTGGTGTGAAAGAAAGAAAGGGCATAATTAATGCATTTTTATACTTTACAATAAACGTGTACTATCCTAAACATAGCAAACCTATAAATACATACCTGTACATCTGTTTCCTTCAGCATAACAAAAGATGCATTGCTTCTGATTTAAACACAGATTACATTCAAGCAATTCTTTTTTAACCTTCCCGATGAGCAAAAACTACATTCTACTTTAGAAAAGTTTCTCTCTGCACGGTTATATGAAACGCTAAAGCTTTTTTTTAAAAAATGTCCACATTTTTTGAGCTTTATGTATAGGTCCCAAAACTCTATTAAGATTTTATTTAGTATAATTTTTTTTCATTCCAGATGTCCTGTGGCACCTTTGAAAGAAGAATGTACACAGTGGACATAAAAATACGACAGGAGATATAGTAGATGTCTTTTTCGGTATTTAAACGTTATTCCCTAAGGACACAGATATTACAGTAAACCCTGTACACTTTTTACTCTGGTGATGAAATCATGCAGAAATATCAGTATACACACAAGCATGTAGCTGCGTTTCATTATTTTGTTCAGCTTCCCTCGTTTTTCTTCTAGCAGAATAATAGAAATGAGAAACCACCATAAAACTTTAGCCTGTGTAAATTAAATGGTTCTGCTGCATTAACTTCATAAAACCATAATCCTCTCCTCCATAAACTATTACATGCACTGCAACATACCTGATTTATGAGGTGTAGAATCAATGGGAAAAAAATTAATGCTTCAAAAACATATTAGAGACATTATTGAACAGATTTTAATTGAGATTTGATTTCAATGCCTCTTATCCTCATGATTAATAGATCTTGCCCCTCGACTCTCGCAGGCAGAAGAAGAGAGTCTTTAATATGACAATTAAGTATCTGTCTTTACGTTTTATGTAGCTGTTCTTCTCAGATCACTTCATCAGTACAGTGTGGGTTTTGAGCAGATTAAATTGAGACTCAATTTTCTCTATTTTCCAGCACTTACTTATGTTTTATGACAAGCAGTAAATCAATTTTATGCTATTATTGATTTTTTCTTAAATGGACACAAACCATTTCGCCTTTTGCCCTTCTTTTATGCTTTCTTTTCCTTTTTTTTTCACTGTAAGCTTGATATACAGTCTGAAACTGATTTTTCAACAATTTCTCAAGATTTCAACTGGTCTCTAAAAACCCCACAGAATGAACCACTGTAAAGGTGGAATTCCAGCCAAGTTTGAGGATGGCTGTGATATACTAGGAACTTCTAAATGAATGTAAAACTTAATTCAAAGTAAGATATGCATTGGCTGGATTAATGAAAAGGACAATGACAGAAAATGCTGAACATACGTAACATAGCAGTTTTCAATGTGTTTAGTTTTAATATGATATATCATTTTCTTATGTTTAGGATGTATCAGTTAATATTTTAAAATAAGATTTGTGAGGTATATACAGTAGATGTGACAGGGGTCCATAATATGGTGAGGTGAAAAAGGCCCAAGGATAGTATGGAGAAGTATGAGCTGGCATATGTTTGTGATTAGTGCTGTGTAGTGTAAGAGATTCCCATGTAAGCTTGTGAAGGTTCTCATTCATCCAGGTCATGGTATATTTGTTGTATTCAGTTAGATCAACTGGACTTGAAGTTTAGTTCTTGAAGACGTTTCGCTAGTCATCCGACTGGCTTTCTCAATTCAGAATGACTTGTACAAGAATCTGTTGGCCAATGTACCCTGGAAAGTCCCAATTTGCATATCACAGTTCTCCTTTAACTGTGAGCCACCACTGCACTATTTTGTATTGTGGCTGAAAGTCTGTAAGCAATTCATGCTGAAACTTTGTGTTTTTCTAGAAACAAAATGGAAACAAATAAAACAAAACAAAGGCAGTTTGAACCCATGACTTCTTCAGCTGTATGTTCCCAAAAAAATGGTATTTATATGTTGCACACCAGAGATACAACGAAGAATACAGATGTATTTAGAAACTTTATCTTTCCCTAGAAACAGAAGGTAGAAACTGTGCATATAGAAAGTGAATACTGGGTTCAGGGGGCAAGGCTCTTTGAAAAATACATGGGCTGTGAGTTGTACTGGCAACAACATGTACTATTTCTCACATGTACTAAATGCAACCTACTAGAGAAGCATCTTACAATGTGTATGTGTCCTGGAGAGATAAGCTTTTACATTAGGATTTTAAATAATTACGTTTAGTCCTCCTTTAACATAGTAACATAGTAATTGAGGTTGAATAAAGACATACATCCATCTAGTTCCACCTTTACAAGAGGGGGATTCCTTCCAGACTCCTGACCCCATCCCCCTTACCCCTCCATGATCACAAACTCTTCTGCGATCAGCCGTTTTTAAACAGCTGATCGTGCATATGTTTCATGTGATCAGCTGTTCCAGCTTCCAGAAGTTCCAGTTCGGGTCCTGTCTTTTAAACAGCTGATCTCGCATATGCATCATTCATTCGCTCAATCAGCTGTTTGTGGGCATGTGGCGGTCCCTGCTAATATTTTTCTCCCTTGAATCTATTTCCCATTTTATACAAGACAATATCTTGCTAGCTTCAGCCATTGCTTCAGCTAAGTCTGTTATCTACCAGAACCCCCAAATCTTTTTCCAATATTTACAGAGCCATTTATAGTGTAGATGGCACTAGAATTGTTAAACCCCAAAATACATCACCTTACATTTATCAACATTGCAAGCATCTGCCCCTTGCTTGCTTGCAATTGCACATCATTTGAAGTTTTAAAGCTCTGCATAGTTATGTCATCAGCAAACACAGAGACCTTTGCTCTGTCTCAATTCACATATCTAAGTAATTTATAAACAGATTAAAAACAAGTGGTCCCAGTATAGAACCCTGAGGAACTTCACTTGTTGCCCACATGATGAAAATGTAGCTCCATTTATGACAACTCTCTGTATGCAATCAAACAACTAATTCTCTATCCATGCACAAACGTTTTTTTTCTAGGCCAACAGAGCTCACTTTATACATTAGTGCCCTATGTGGCACAGTATCTAAAGCTTTTGCCTGAATATAAATTCTTACTCACCTTTAAAAATAAATAAATAAATAAATCCATTCTGACTACTACTTATAAGATCAGTTCTGGAGACTAAGTCCAGGATATGTTCCCATAACACAGTTTCCAGCACCTTCCCGACCAATAATGTTAGACAGATCTATAGTTACCAGGCTGGGAACGACTACCTTTTTTGAATATTGGTATTACATTGGCTTTTATACAATCCAGTGGCACATCACCAGACAAAAGTTAATGTAAAAGATAAGAAACAGTGGTCTGGATAAAGCTGGACTAAGCTCTCTTAAGATCCCAGGACGTATTTCACTCAGTCCCGAGCTTTATTGATATTAACTAGAGATGGCCGAACTTCATGAAATTTGGTTTGTTTTCGAACTTCCGAACTTCAGTAAAAGTTCGGAAGTTTGGAGGTTTGAAAACAAACAGATTAAAGTCAATGGGGAGAATTAGTTTAAAAAGTTTGGATTAAATACAGAAAAATAGCAATGGTAACTTTCTGTAAATGGCTGTGGAACCTGGGAAATGGTCTGGGGAACATGTCCACTCCATATCAGCAAAACTTATTTAAATACTTCCTTCCCCCAAGATCGGGCAATTGCCGGGTTACCGCTTGCTACATACGGGGGTCAAGGCCAATTCAAGGTTACGGAATGCTACATTCAAGGGTTACTGAACAACATATTTGAGGGTTACTGAAATCGAAAAGCTATTTATTAAAGTTTTTGATAGTACTTTATTTAACTCATAATAAAAACCACATTAAAAATGTCAATACATAATTCGCTGTGTTCGTATCGGCCGATTCCGTAATTGGGATGGGCAAAATCTGCAGATATCGATTCGGTAACCCTCAAATTTATGGTTCTGTTTTCGCTAACCCTCGAAAGTATCGTTCGGTAACCCTCAAATTGGCCATAACCCTCGAATGTAGCTTGTGCAAAACCCGACAATTGCCTGCTTGTGTTTTAGAAGTGTTTTAAAATTTTTGGTGATAGTGACATGTTCCCCAGACCATTTCCCAGGTGCCACAGCCATTTACAGTAAGTTATCATTGTTAGTTTAGCTGTCAATCACCCGGACTTTTCGAACTATCATCACTCCCCCATTGACTTTAAAGGGTCCCAATTCGAACTTTACACATTTTACTGAAGTTCGAAAGTTCAGAAACGGACCGAACTTTATATAGTTTGGCCATCTCTAATAATATAAAAAAAATGCACATTTTCGGTATCCTCCAAAACCATCTTAGCCTGATTTTTTTACTACTGATATACTTAAAAAACATTTTGGGGTTGGCTTTGTTCAGCTATCCATATTTAATTTTCTATTTTAGCTAGTTCTTTCTTGCTTCTAAGTTATATACTTCCTGTAAACCTTTTCTGTTCCCTCTGATTTAGTATCCTTATGTAAGCACAAACCCCCCAGTCCATGAGCAGGAATGATTCCTTTAACAGCATAAAATTAGGTTTCCTAAAGTTAAAAGTTTTTGTTACCCAGTGTTGCAACCTACAGTATATTAATTACAATATCCCTAAGCTTTCCATTACCTTCATCTCCATAATGAGCTCAGGGTTATTAGATATCACCAGATCCAACAACGCATCCTGTCTAGTAGAAACTACTTTCTGTGAAAGAAAATGCCTATTGCCTATATATTAAAGAGGAAGCCAGAGTTTGTACAGGCTCTTCAGTAGACTGTAGATAAGGGCAAGCTTCCTTTTTATTCATAAAGATACATTTTTACTAAAATAAAATTGTAACATAATAATAGTATTACTATTATTAGTAGTAGTTTATTGCATTTATTTAACGAAAATCTCTCATGATAACTTAAATCGTAAATGTATTTGTATGAATGTTATTTCTTACATAGCACTTAATATTGTGCAGCTCTTTTAGAATTATTTAATCCATTAACATCAGGCCCTGTATGCCCTACAGGGAAAACATACCATTACAATTTACACAAAGTACAATATCAGTTCATCTTATGGATTGAGGTCTGAAAAAAAAAACATAAATGCTGAAATAAACTAAAGCAAGCACAGTGACCCAGTGCCCACAATTTGCTGAGGATATACGTCCATCTAGTCCAACCTTTATATCCTACTCTTTAACCCTACTTAGCCTGACCCTACAGGCTAAAATACAGTATTGCACAAGGAAATCAGTTGAGCCAAAATATTGACTTTTGTTTACCTTGCCTAACCAGTTCCATGCAACCACAAAACTTCATTGTGATCCAGTTATAGATACTCCCCTATATCTAAACGTTTTTGATAGTTCTTAATATAATTACCATTCAACTCAATAATAAAAACCCCATTAAAAATGTCAATACATAATTTGCTCTGTATTTGTATCGGTCGATTTCATAATTGGGATGGGCAAGATTTTTGGCCCATGATCTGCAGATATCGATTCTGTCTAGGGTAATCTTTAAAGTGGCCAAACATTACATTCATACTGCCTGAATTCCAAAAAGTGACTGGCAGAATCAATTTTGCTCCCAAAATGTCAATCACAAACTATGATCCACCCAGGCAACCACCACTGCACCTGATAATATGAATGAATTATTGTTAATGTTGGATCAAATCTCTAATTCAGGGAGCATCAGTTCAGCGAATGTCCAGCTTTTCAATCATTTTCACCCCAAATTCTCCTTTCAAGAAAGTATCCCTGGATTACAACTGGTTCTTTCAAGGATTTTATGTGATAAACCATAAGATAAGGTAAAAATAATGAGGAAGATGATAGTTTTTGGGATTCTCCGGCCGTTTGGGGGATTTCAGAAACGGCCTTTCAAGGCCTGCCAAATGTTCGAAAATCCTCGTACATTTGAGGATGTTCAAGGATTTTCGAAAATAGTCCCGAATGTCCAGAAAATAAAGTTCGGCCCGAACTCGGGTTCGAGTTCGAGTCCTAGTCCATACCTAGTCAACAATAAACATGGCTTCCTATATAAATGACTAATACAGGGAGGGGGAGGGGCAGTGGAATACAGGAAGTCACTCAGTGACATCAGTGAGTGACTGTAATATAGATTCTCGCCACTGCACCTCCCCATTGAAAATGTATTATATCCTTATATTAAACACTAGTGATACAATAAGGCTTATATCATGTATGTGCAGCCTAAGGTTCATTTTATTCTACTAAAAATAGGGTTAGGGAAGGTTTGGAAAATATCTTTTCAAATTATCTAAGGAAAGTTCAAAGGGGAAAAATGCACTGGACAATTTAAGGTATATGACATTCAATGAATTATAAACAAAAATGTAGCCTATAAAGTAATTGAAAAAATTAAATAACACAATACAAAGTTTTATTTTTAGTTGGATTGTGTCTCTCTAATGAGGCAAAATGAGCAAAACGCTCAGGGCAGCGCCCCTGCTAAATATGAGAGAGGTGGCAGGCAGAGCTCACTTTAACTTTTTTTTTTTTTAGAAAAGAGGCAGGTAGAGCAGAAGGAAAATAAACATAGCGCCTAGTATTACATAGGGGCAACATTCAAAAGTTTGGCTCAGGTGGCAAAAACCCCAGAGACACCCTTGGCCCCAGGTAAGGGATTAGAAGGAATAACATGTCCCTATAAACTGCTGACCACAGCCCTGTACAGTTTATACCATGGATGTCCAACCTGCAGCCTTACAGATATTTGCAAATGACAACTCTCTACTGCTACTGCAGTCAGGGAATGCTGGAAGTTTGCAAACATCTGAAGAGCCCTTGTTTATATAGTGGATAATGCACCTCCAACTTTAAATTATAAGGATATTAGAAGTCACAGAGGAGTTCCATGACCATATAAAAGCACGAGACCACAGTACCTTTTATACAGGGCACGGAACTCCAAGGTGACTTCTAATATCTTTATAATTTACAGTTTGGGGTGCATTATTTATTATAACATACCCCTTTGTGGCTTCTGGTTTCCTTCTCCTCCTGGAACTGTAAGATTATAAGGCTATAATCTTACAGTTCCTCCCATAGAAATCCACTACAGGGGTAGGTTATACACTGTATACATCCATTCAATGTAAACACAGAGTCCACACTGAATGCTCCTATTTATATATAACAGAAACAAACTATTTAAACTATACATGATTTAACACTTAACACATTAAACAAGAAATTATGCAGAGTTTGAATGAACAACGTGTAAATCAGTAGCTCTTTACAAGCTTTCAACTGCAAATTAAATTGCTGGTCAGAGTAGAACAGATGTGGTCTCTCAGGCAAATGGTTAGTAAGTGTAAAGCAATAGGTGCATCCACTGCTGCCTGATTTGGGAAAAAACCCTTTAGGCAACCTCTATGACCATGCACAGTTTTTGTCATTTTGTATGCCTGTCATACAACATTCTATGCAAAACTGAGCTTCTGCAGGATCAATTAGAAGAGCAATTATAAAATAAGGGGAGAATAGCGAGTACATAAAACCACCCTGATTGCCTTTGTACTCAAGAATAACATTCCCAGTTTGCAGCATAGGAGATACAGTAAAAATACCTTAACAGATCTCATAGCAAAAAGGGAGAGGGAAAAACCACCTTCAGAGTACAGCTGGATTTGGAAGCTGTCTGCCTCTGCTGTTAGAAATATGTCTAGAAATTACCTACCATTCCCTGTAGAGACATCCAGCAACCATCCCAGGCCTGCTTTTTAGTTTGGTGATAATATGCTCCTATCAGTTTTAATAGGCCCATGCTGGATTCAGAAGGTATTATGGATTGTACAGCAAGCATATTGTCATTAAATTAAATTTTCAGAACATTCCCCAGCTCATCACAAATACCACTGAGAGTAATCATAATCGGTTCTGAACACATGTGTAATTGCCTTCAGCTGGCGTTTTTTACAGTTGACATTGTTCAGCAGTGATAAGGTGATTGGTGATTTGAATACACAGCTTGTTTCATAGCTGCCGTAATTGAAATATGGTATGTGTGAATGGAAGATTACATTAAGACTTAGGATAATCACCTGACATGAGAGTAATTGAGTCTACAATCTGCCACTGAGTCTCTCAGGGAGGGCTGAAATGAAAAGAAGCCATTAGTAGATTATACCACTGCTGGCTTTTCTCTGTGCTAGAGTGCCAGGTTGGCATTCCAGAACTGCAGGCTATGCGTTGATGCTGTCTAGGGCATCATAAATAGAAAAAAAGCAAAGGAAAAAGCAGTCGATAAGAAAAGTTTAACTTAACCCTAGGGGGAAAGGGTTCTCTAGTACTGTTTAACACTTAAACTAATTTTATAACATTTGGCACTTTTTTTTGCTATGAAAATACGCTGATAATTAACTTGGAACTGAATCCAATTATTCTTTATATATTCAAAGGAAAAAAAGTTGGTTTTACTATATTTTACATGGAGAACTTGTAGCATATTGACACACAAACACATATATAATAGATAGATAGATAGATAGATAGATAGAGAGAGAGAGAGAACCAATAGTGCCAGTCAATGCCAACCCTTAATAAAAATAGTACATGTTGTAGTGTGGTTGTCAATGGTGGTGACAATTGTCACACACATGCGATTGTGGGGGCCGACCCGTGATGCACAATGTGTATGCATGGCTGTCGGATGATTATTGTGCAGAGTGCGTCTTCCCATTGGCTGTCTCGTGACCTGTCACTCAAAGTGCCAGTGGGGAGGATCGGACCGGAGCGATGAGGGAGATTACAAGTAAGTAGTGCAGGACTTTTGTAAAGTACCCAGAGGTGAGACTTAGCGTTTTAGGTCCTCACCCTGGATACTTTGCAGGAGTGGGGGAAAAGGAACGAGGGGGAGGTGAGTATAATTGTCCTGCATTGTATATTTATAACTGTACCTTCATAAATTGTTTTATTTAAAAGGATGTTGTTTTCAAGATTTGGCATTTTATCTTAAAAACGTAACCTGTGTTAAAATCATTGTTAAGATATTGTAATTGTTTCTGCCTATAACATATTTCTAGAAAACCTTTTCAGTGGATAACTAATGCAAATAGTTAACTACAATATTTGAAAAGACAGATCTGTTTATGGGTTGCATACTGCGTTTTACTAAATTACTAATGATTGTTGTAGAAGGTTTGTGATTTGGTTTTATTTACAGTAATTCTTTTAAAGAGTTTTATTTATTTTTAGCACCGTCTAGTTTTCTAATTTTACAAAAAAATGCTTGAATATCACCATTTGTAAAAAGAAAATTGTAAAAATGAATGTGCTTCACCATGGAGAGAGAGGAGCTATCACATGTAATCAAAAATTACTCATCCACTTTAATTGTAATCCAATTTATCCTTTGGGATCAGCACTTTATCTCCTGGGAGGCTCCTAGCTTGTTGGATAGGGGAGTTTTCTTTTAAAGAATAAATTAAGAGTAGGTTTTGCACTTAAAGGACACTTGTTTAAAGTGGAAACCTAATCCAAAAAATCATATTAAAGGGAATATCCACCATGCACTCCACTGGTTTCTTTTTAGCTTCCGCCTTCTCCCTGGTTCAGCAGTCAATATCAAGAAAATCATGTATCATATCATGGCCAATAAATTACTGATTCTTCTGCACATGTCTAAGCTTGTAAAGAGGTTGCAACAACCCATGAAGAAGATGGCCATTTGCAGGGTATCACAGTTCAGAAACATCAGGGAGGTAAGTAAAGTTTGCATCCTCTGTGTTTTTTCGTTTGGGGATGAGAGAGGTAAATATAAATTTTTGAGGGAGGGTTGGTCTTGTCCTATAAGGGGTGGTTATAAAGTGGTGAAGTCATTTCATTGCAAACATTTTTTTGTATTGTACTTTTTCTATTTTTCTGTTAATTACTATTTATAAAAAGGTGAACATTTTTGGCGAACCTGTTTTTCACTGCACTTTGCCACAACTGGCAAAAAGTAACAAAAATTGTTGGAAGAAATGGAAAGCCTTTTTTCCCCCACAAAAAATGTTCAATATGTTGAAAATTGGGAACTTTTCTAACCAAGTAATAAATACTTTTTAAATGCCATTGACTATAATAATTGCCATAGGGTGTTATTAAAATAATTATGATAGAAATTAGCCATTCTGAAAATTAGTCACATTAACAAAACAGAGGAAATTTACATGTATGAGTCTTACACTATTTAACATATATTTTACAAAAAACCCACCAGATTTGTTATTTTTTCATTGTGAAGAAAAGTATTCTGTATGTATTAGTCCTTTCCACTCTACTTTTTGTTTTCCCCTTTTTTTTAATTACCAGAGTATGTGACCTATTTACAGATAGTATGTCCTAATCTGGGCAATAGAACATGTTCTGGTTTACTTGGTCTAATTCACTGCATTTACCTGACTTTTTGCCAAATTTTCAGTATTGTTAGTGTTATTATTTGGTTCATTCTTATCTCTGTTGGAAATTTTTCTCTTTATAAATTAGGTGAAAAGAAAAAGTTGGAAAAAACCAGGGGCGTACCTGAAGGGCCCTGGGCCCCCCTGTGAGTTTAGGGGCCAGGCCCCTGACTCCCTCCTCCCTTCATGCAGGTCCCTGCAGTATTCACCCTTTTTAAAGAGCTGATCGCGCGTATGAAGAAAACATACGTGCGATCAGCTCTTTAAAACTGGACCAGAACTTCCGAAACTGAACTGCTCTTTAAAAAGGGTGAATACTGCAGCGCTTTGGGCTTGTGGCGGGCCCTACTACCGTGGTCGCGGGGGTGGCGGGGGCGGTAGTTACGTCACTGGAAAAAACATGCCAACATCTATCAGAAATATGGTTTTTTCTCACACAGCGTGGTTTTAAAGTGTTTGTCACTTTAGAAAGGTCAATAAAATATTTCTCTTGAAAAGATAGTTTTATATCATTTGAATAAATGTGTTCTAAATATTTTTTGTAATATCTCAATAAAATTAAATATTTCATTGTCCTTTATAAAATAAACCAAAAAAAATACATATACTGTACAAGGTGAGGTACTGTCGCCCCTCCATGCTGCTTACATGAACGTGTTATTATGATGCAGTAATCTTTATGCGCTGGTACTGCATCAAAAGAGTCGGTCATGTGAGTAGCAGGGTTTTTAAATGACAATTATACTCCCCCTTTCCTAATTCCACACCTCCATAGTACGCAGGGTATGGACCTAAATCACTTGGGCTACGTTCACTTTAGGTCTTTTTTAATGCAGCAGTACAAGCTTGTGATTAAGTGCAATGTTAATGTTAATACATAGCAGCGACCATTCTTTTCAATGGCATCCCTGTGTGCTAACGCACAAAACTGCTGCGACCACAGGCAACACACTGTATCGCAGCAGATCGGTGTGAACTGTGCCAATAACTCCTATTAGCAGGGAGTTTGGGTGGAATTTTTCCACAGGAAATTGCACCTAAACGCTTTATAGTGAAACAAAGCCTAAGTCCTCTATAGTGTAAATAAAGTCTAAGTCTTCACCCCTCCATTACAGTCCATAATGTAGCCAAAGGGAAGACCCACTACTTTTCAGAGCATGTCTTCCCATTTGTTACATCACAAACTGCAGAGTCAAGCCAGAACAGGGCCAAAAATTCTCCTCATTTACTATTTTTTCCCATCTACCCTTTTTTGTAGCTTAACGAAGCTCTTGCCTCTCATTGCAGTCCTGCAATCCCTGTTTGAACTTTAATACTTTTCTTCAGTCTGCATTCCCACCTCCCTTCCCTGAGCCAGCAGTCCAACCCTTAAAAATGCAAACTATATGCCAAGATTATTTTTTGGTTGTTTGAACTATCAGTGAGAATGCTGTTCCAGAAGTGGCAACCTTAAGCAAGCCATACACGCACAGACATTCCCCCAATCGGGCAACGATCAGAAGAACATTCCATACATTGAGGCCACAATCTTTCTTCAGATTTCAGCTTGAAGCCTGGGGAGTGATATAGACAGAAGATGGCGTCGGCGTAAAATTTTCCACCTGGCTCAATATACGTTTCTCTGATAAACAAAGTTGAGCGGAATAACGGAAAACAGATTTCGACATTTCGATCGATCCGAACGAAATTTCAAAATCGCATGAAATGTCGACCCCATGTAGGGCTGTCAGTGATTGCATTTTTCAGCGAAGAGTAGTGATTAGAGATGTTCGAAACTGTTGATTTTCATTAATAATAACAGATAATACTTGCATAAAAATCGCATTCATTCATTTTATTGAACAAAGGGATTTGCTGATGAACTCAACTGTATATATTTTATAAGACGCATATTTTTTTACTTGAATCACCTAGTTAGATCCCTGTTTGTAAGCCATGGTTTATTTATGCTCTGTTAACATCATTTAAAGGCAAATGTCTTTACAATGCAGTATCACTTTTTTGAGCTTTTTATAATATTCCTTAATAGAAATATTGCTTAGTCATGCCAAAATGTCATGTAGGATGAAGTTCATGAAGAACTTTATCTGTGCATAATTGTTTTTTTAAGATAGTATTCAATACATCTGATTGTATAGACAGACATATACAAGAAAATAGAGACTTAACAAGTCGGGTGTATTACAATAAATTTGTTTTCCTTCTGCTATAAAACTCGAAACCCTTAAGATGCTAAATAAGAAAACTGATACCACTGCTTATCTGTCTGAAAGCTGGCGGTGCTAAGAAAGCCAGTAATTGAAAAATGGATAGCGTTTGTATTTGAAGCTTTTTATATAACCTTTGAAGTGTAAGCCTTTTGGGGAATAAATTGCTTTTTGTAACAAGAACAATGTCAGATTTCACATTTGGAAAGCATGTACTTAATTCATTTTTAGACTGAGAAACTCCTGTTGTCTTGTTGGGAATAACATTACAAAATGGATTAAGCTTCCCCCCAGAGAGATGATAACCTAATATAAATAACTGCAGGCTCATGTTTATTAGTTACTGATCAAATATAGCCAACTATGACAGGCAACATTCAGTGATGACTGGTCAACATCATTATCTCCAGAGTAACTTTGGGGTATCATGGATATTAAAACTTTTGCAGTTTAAGATAAAACATTAGAATGTGAAAATAACATTTTACAAAAGAGAGCATACAAACAACATGCTGGACAATTAACAGTTTCCAATTGCTTTGTTCTAATGTTTTTCATCAAATCTTAATTTCATTTTATCTACTGTATGCAACTTAATGCGGATGTATATTGTGTTATTGAAAAGTTCCCACATATATTGTTCGAATAAACTAGCCACTTTTTATGTCATTTAAAACAACAGTATTTTGAAACAAACTAGGAAGCTCCCTTATATTATATTATATATGTTTCAAAGTCTCATTAAAGGAAAGTTAAACCAAAATGTTGATACTCCATAATCAGAAAGCATCCCCCCAAGAGCACTAATAAACTGTAAATGACCACTACAGTAAATTAAAGTAAATGCAATCCCCTGAGAGCTGGATATGATAACTGTGTATATGTGCACTGCCTGACCAAACCTACTGACTTCAATCACAGTCTCCTGCCTAAGTTAGACTGTAACAGGATTGGCTAGAGACTATGAGTGTGGCACAACGATCAGTGATCACACCGTGCAATACTGGAATCCTAAGAAATAAAACAGTGTAGGTAAATTTCCCAGGACCATATAAAAATGAGAGGAAAGACACAGAGTACGGCTTTTATATCAAGGTGCTATGCCTTTTGATTCAGTGCAATGTTGCTAGAAGTATGAAGTTACACTTTAGTACAATATTGAAAATAATTACCTATATACTTGAGTATAAACCGTCCTGAATATAAACCGAGATGCATACTGTTAACTGATAAACTAGGAAAACTGATTGACTCGAGTATTAACCGAGGGTTGACTTTTTCCCATACGAAGCCCCATAGATAGTTTCACAGACAGTCCCATAGAAAGTCCAATACACAGCCCCATAGAAAGTCCAATACACAGCCCCATAGAAAGTCCAATACACAGCCCCATAGAAAGTCCCTTACACAGCCCAATAGATAGTACCAATACACAGCCCCATAGAAAGTCCCATACACAGCCCCATAGAAAGTCCAATACACAGCCCCAAGAAAGTCCAATACACAGCCCCATAGAAGTCCCATACACAGCCCATAGAAGGTCCCATACACAGCCCAATAGAAAGTCCAATACACAGCCCAGAAGCCCATACACAGCCCCATAGAAAGTCCAATACACAAGCCCCATAGAAAGTCCCAATACACAGCCCATAGAAAGTCCCATACACAGCCCCATAGAAAGTCCCATGCACAGCCCATAGAAGTCCCATACATAGCCCCATAGAAGGTCCCATACACAGCCCAATAAAAGTCCAGTACAAGCCCCATAAAAGGTCCCATACACATTCCTATATAAAGTCCCATACAAAGCCCCATAGAAATTCCCATACACAGCCCCAAAGAAAGTCCCATACACAGCCGAATAGAAATTCCCATACACAGCCCCATAAAAAGTCCCATACACAGCCCCATAGAAGGTCCCATAAACAGCCCAAAAGAAAGTCCCATACACAGCATATGCCCTGCATACCTTTCTGTGCAGCCTGAATACCTAAAGATCATTTTTTCTCCATTTGCCTTGCAGTCTGGGCTGATCTGAGTGAGCAGGACAACAATTGCCTAACTCACTGCCTGAACACCTAAAGATATTTTTTTTCCCATTTGCATTGCAGTGTTGGCTGATCTGAGTGAGCAGGACAACAATTGCCTAACTCACTGAAATCAAGAGGATTTTCTGTGTTACAGGGTACAGCTTTTGTTTTCCCAGGGCTATGTGGTTTTGTCCAGCAACATCCAGATTAGCACAGACCCAGATGATTTGAAGGTAAAAAATTTGGTTTATACTCTAGTTATATACAGTATACCATCAAGGACACCATAGCTTCTTCTGTACTGAGTACTAAATCTTGAATCTTGTGTGTGAAAAGTTCTGGATGTAATGGTAAGAACTCCCAACTAAGAGCTCTAGGATGCTGGGTAGATATTTCACCACCTTATACATTACAGAGTTAATACTGCTAACTATTGGTGGAGCCCCTTACTTGTGTATCTTAGGGAGTCCATACATACATGAAAGGGCTTCTCCAGGGTACATGGAAGGGCCTCATAGATAATACATTGCTTGATCAATGGTTTTGTCACCTGTAAAGTCTATTACTTTTTCTTGTAGCCTGAATAGAGGGGAGAGGGTTTGACACTAGTTGTCTGACATGCTGTTTTGATCCCATACTATGGACAGTTTATTAACACCACTTAGCTTCAATGCAATCAACACCTTGCATTCAGGAGGTCCCTGACACCTTGCTGTTATATGTTGATTGAGTCACATTACAGGGTAGTTATTGCCAACAGTCATTAAGAAGTCATTCTTAATTGAGAAAGTCATTCGGATGACTAGCAAAACATCCTTTAGAACTTAACTTTAAGTCTAGTTGATCTAACTGAATACCACAAATATACTGGTACAATATTTAACACTTGGTGGGTGTCTAGACAAGGATTAAGATCCTGTGAAGTTTTAGCACATCCTTATTATAATACATGGGTTAATATACAGAAAAACAGTTTGGGCAGATTTGAAGAATTGATTCAATGATAACATTTTGCATCAAATTAGCAGTGAATATTAGTAATAGCTGTCACTCACATCAGTTCAGCCAAATGTTGTGCTGATTCATTCCAAGTACAACACAAATTAGACACATTTGATGTCAAAAACATTTTCAAGTGCAATTTTGCCAAAATAAAGACAAATTATAAATTTAGTTTGGGGTAAATTAAATCTCACTAATACAGAAAACTGCTGTCATCAATCTAATCTCTTATGTTATAGACAAAAGAAAGATGAATTCTTCATAGACCAGCAAAAGCTAAAAAACAGAAAAAAGAAGACTGATGCCCTTGCGGCTGATGCCCTTGCTCTCTTGTTACTATGGGAATACAACTGTAGGTATGAATAATGATGAACCTAATGCTAGCCATACACTAAGTTTGCCTCCATATGTTCATGATTGATTAACAACATTCAGACAATGGCCTGGCCAGTCCATTTTTGTGTCTTTGAATGGACAAATACTGGGGACATGGATGCACTCAGTCTGGTGAAGTAAGCAACTTTATTGTAGCATATTGGGCCATATTTATGAAGTCACGGTATCGCTTTTTAGCGATACTGCTGGGTTAGTTAATTTACGATCGCGATTGTAGATTTACGACCAAACATTCGTTAATTAACGAACGTTCGATCGTAGAACACGGTGCGGTAGTAGACTACCGCAATGGCATTCTATGGGGATAGTAAATTTACGAGATTTACATTCGGTATTGTAAATTTACGATCGGTATAGTAAATTTACAATAATTAAACTGATTGTTAATCTCCGAGTGGTTAAACGATCGTAAATTTACGATGCCGAACGTTAAAGTCATGGTATCGCTAAAATAGTGATACTGCAGCTTTATAAATGTGGCCCATTGACTCTCACACATTTCAGGTGTTCCTTTGTCAGGTGTCACCTGATGTAGGAACACCTGAAATGTTGTGTGAGAGTCAATAGGCTACAATAAAGTTGCTTACTTCACCAGACGGTGTGTGCGTTCATGGACTTTTTTATGTAGGAAATATTGGTTTGACGTAGAAGTGGGGCATGGCTACATGGGACAGTACCTTGAGGACCAACAAATTGAGATGTACAAGGTCAGGAAGTACAGTAAAATTGCCAGGAAGGTAGACTGTCTTTAGGCGGGGCAAGTGTGTGGCTTGGGTGTTCTGGGGGTGGGGCTACACCCATGGCCAGGTCACTGCATGAGGGCCATTAGTGTATCCCCCAGCATTGCTCAAGTTGTCTATTAAATAGTTTATGGCTAGGATTATGTTATTCTCTCAATGCTTTATATGTATTGGCAAATTAGGTTGGGTCATGTTTTAGTTCAGCCACAGTGATTCTAGGATTCCTAGCTTTTGTTGCCTGTAGGTGTACCTGAGCATTTGTATGCAGGTATATTTTAATATCTGCTGTAAGCTCTGCCTGAAAATTGATTATACAGAATCCATGGCCAAAAGTAATTCATGATCAGTTTGGACTGGCAAAGTTCAGGTGACAGTGACATAGTAATTAAAGTTGAATAAAGACATACGTCCATCAAGTCCAACCTATCCACCCTCTTTTTTTTTTTTTTTTTAATTAACCCTTCCTAACAGTTGATCCAGAGGAAGGCAAAAAAAATCAGCTAAAAAGGGGGGGAAAATTCCTTCCTGACTCCAAACGGCAATCGGAAAGTATCCCTGGATTCCCCTTCCCCCGTTTTTAGCTGAGTTTTTTTTCCTCCTCTGGATCAACTGTTAGGAGGGTTAATTAAAAAAAAAAAAAAAAAAAAGAGGGTGGATAGGTTGCTGATAGGACGATGTCTTTATTCAACTTTAATTACTATGTCATGTCCCCTGAACTTTGCCAGTCCAAACTGATCATGAATACTTTTGGCCATGGATTCTGTATAATCAATTTTCAGGCAGAGCTTACAGCAGATATTAAAATATACCTGCATACAAATGCTCAGGTTACACCTACAGCAACAAAAGCTAGGAATCCTAGAATCACTGTGGCTGAACTAAAACATGACCCAACCTAATTTGCCATAACATATAAAGCATTGAGAGAATAACATAATCCTAGCCATAAACTATTTAATAGACAACGTGAGCAATGCTGGGGGATACACTAATGGCCCTCATGCAGTGACCTGGCCATGGGTGTAGCCCCACCCCCAGAACACCCAAGCCACACACTGCCCCGCCTAAGACAGTCTACCTTCCTGGCAATTTTACTGTACTTCCTGACCTTGTACATCTCTTTGTTGGTCCTCAAGGTACTGTCCCATGTAGCCATGCCCCACTTCTACGTCAAACCAATATTTCCTACATAAAAAAGTCCATGAACGCACACACCGTCTGGTGAAGTAAGCAACTTTATTGTAGCCTATTGACTCTCACACAACATTTCATGTTCCTACATCAGGTGACACCTGACGGAACACCTGAAATGTGTGAGAGTCAATGGGCCACATTTATAAAGCTGCAGTATCACTATTTTAGCGATACCATGACTTTAACGTTCGGCAACGTAAATTTACGATCGTTTAACCACTCGGAGATTACAATCAGTTTAATTATGTAAATTTACTATACCGATCGTAAATTTACAATACCGAATGTAAATCTCGTAAATTTACTATCCCCATAGAATCCATTGGGTAGTCTACTACCGCACCGTGTTTCTACGATCGACGTTCGTAATTAACGAATGTTCGTTCGTAAATCTACAATCGCGATCGTAAATTAACTAACCCAGCAGTATCGCTAAAAAGCGATACCGTGACTTCATAAATATGGCCCAATATGCTACAATAAAGTTGCTTACTTCACCAGACTGAGTGCTCCATGTCCCCAGTATTTGTCCATTCAAAGACACAAAATGGACTGGCCGGCCATTGTCTGAATGTTGTTAATCAATCATGAACTATGGAGGCAAACTTAGTGTATGGCTAGCATTAGGTTCATCATTATTCATACTACAGTTGTATTCCCATAGTAACAAGAAGCAAGGGCATCAGCCGCAAGGGCATCGTCTTCTTTTTTCTGTTTTTTAGCTTTTGCTGGTCTATGAAGAATTCATCTTTCTTTTGTCTATAACATAAGAGATTAGATTGATGACAGCAGTTTTCTGTATTAGTGAGATTTAATTTACCCCAAACTAAATTTATATATTTGTCTTTATTTTGGCAAAATTGCACTTGAAAATGTTTTTGACATCAAATGTGTCTAATTTGTGTTGTACTTGGAATGAATCAGCACAACATTTGGCTGAACTGATGTGAGTGACAGCTATTACTAATATTCACTTGCTAATTTGATGCAAAATGTTATCATTGAATCAATTCTTCAAATCTGCCCAAACTGTTTTTCTGTATATTAACCATGTATTATAATAAGGATGTGCTAAAACTTCACAGGATCTTAATCCTTTCTAGACACCCACCAGTGTTAAATATTGTACCAGTATATTTGTGGTATTCAGTTAGATCAACTAGACTTAAAGTTAAGTTCTAAAGGATGTTTTGCTAGTCATCCGAATGACTTTCTCAATTAAGAATGACTTCTTAATGACTGTTGGCAATACACCCTGTAATGTGACTCAATCAACATATAACAGCAAGGTGTCAGGGCCCTCCTGAATGCAAGGTGTTGATTGCATTGAGCTAAGTGGTGTTATAAACTTCCATAGTATGGGATCAAAACAGCATGTCCGACAACTAGTGTCAAACCCTCTCCCCTCTATTCAGGCTACAAGAAAAAGTATAGACTTTACAGGTGACAAAACCATTGATCAAGCAATGTATTATCTATGAGGCCCTTCCATGTACCCTGGGAGAAGCCCTTTCATGTATGTATGGACTCCCTAAGATACACAAGTAAGGGGCTCCACCAATAGTTAGCAGTATAACTCTGTATGTATAAGGTGGTGAATATCTACCCAGCATCCTAGAGCTCTTAGTTGGAGTTCTTACCATTACATCCAGAACTTTTCACACACAAGATTCAAGATTTAGTACTCAGTACAGAAGAAGCTATGGTGTCCTTGATGGTATACTGTATATATACTAGAGTATAAACCAAATTTTTTACCTTCAAATCATCTGGGTCTGTGCTAATCTGGATGTTGCTGGACAAAACCACATAGCCCTGGGAAAACAAAAGCTGTACCCTGTAACACAGAAAATCCTCTTGATTTCAGTGAGTTAGGCAATTGTTGTCCTGCTCACTCAGATCAGCCAACACTGCAATGCAAATGGGAAAAAAAATATCTTTAGGTGTTCAGGCAGTGAGTTAGGCAATTGTTGTCCTGCTCACTCAGATCAGCCCAGACTGCAAGGCAAATGGGAAAAAATGATCTTTAGGTATTCAGGCTGCACAGAAGGTATGCAGGGCATATGCTGTGTATGGGACTTTCTTTTGGGCTGTTTATGGGACCTTCTATGGGGCTGTTGTATGGGACTTTTATGGGGCTGTGTATGGGAATTTCTATTCGGCTGTGTATGGGACTTTCTTTGGGGCTGTGTATGGGAATTTCTATGGGGCTTTGTATGGGACTTTATATAGGAATGTGTATGGGACCTTTTATGGGGCTGTGTACTGGACTTTCTATTGGGCTGTGTATGGGACCTTCTATGGGGCTATGTATGGGACTTTCTATGGGGCTGTGCATGGGACTTTCTATGGGCTGTGTATGGACTTTTATGGGTGTGTATGGGACTTTCTATGGGGCTTGTGTATTGGACTTTCTATGGGGCTGTGTATGGGCCTTCATTGGGCTGTGTATTGGACTTTCTATTGGGCTGTGTATGGGACCTTCTATGGGCTGTGTATGGGACTTCTATGGGGCTGTGTATTGGACTTTCTTGGGGCTGTGTATTGGACTTTCTATGGGCTGTGTATGGGACTTTCTATGGGGCTGTGTATTGGTACTATCTATTGGGCTGTGTAAGGACTTCTATGGGGCTGTGTATTGGACTTTCTATGGGCGTGTTATTGGACTTTCTATGGGGCTGTGTATTGGACTTTCTATGGGACTGTCTGTGAACTATCTATGGGGCTTCGTATGGGAAAAAGTCAACCCGGTTAATACTCGAGTCAATCAGTTTTCCTAGTTTATCAGTTAACAGATGCATCTCGGTTTATATTCAGGACGGTTTATACTCAAGTATATAGGTAATTATTTTCAATATTGTACTAAAGTGTAACTTCATACTTCTAGCAACATTGCACTGAATCAAAAGGCATAGCACCTTGATATAAAAGCTCTACTCTGTGTCTTTCCTCTCATTTTTATATGGTCCTGGGAAATTTACCTACACTGTTTTATTTCTTAGGATTCCAGTATGCACGGTGTGATCACTGACGTTGTGCCACACTCATAGTCTCTAGCCAACCTGTTACAGTCTAACTTAGGCAGGAGACTGTGATTGAAGTCAGTAGGTTTGGTCAGGCAGTGCACATATACACAGTTATCATATCCAGCTCTGGGATTGCATTTACTTTAATTTCACTGTAGTGGTCATTTACAGTTTATTAGTGCTCTTGGGGGGATGCTTTCTGATTATGGAGTATCAACATTTTGGTTAACTTTCCTTTAATGAGACTTTGAAACATATATAATATAATTAAGGGAGTTCTCTAGTTTGTTTCAAAATACTGTTGTTTTAAATGACATAAAAAGTGGCTAGTTTATTCGAACAATATATGTGGGAACTTTCAATAAACACAATATACATCCGCATTAAGTTGCATACAGTAGATAAAATGAAATTAAGATTTGATGAAAAACATTAGAACAAAGCAATTGGAAACTGTTAATTGTCCAGCATGTTGTTTGTATGCTCTCTTTTGTAAAATGTTATTTTCACATTCTAATGTTTTATCTTAAACTGCAAAAGTTTTAATATCCATGATACCCCAAAGTTACTCTGAGATAATGATGTTGACCGTCATCACTGAATGTTGCCTGTCATAGTTGGCTATATTTGATCAGTAACTAATAAACATGAGCCTGCAGTTATTTATATTAGGTTATCATCCTCTGGGGGGAAGCTTAATCCATTTTGTAATGTTATTCCCAACAAGACAACAGAGTTTCTCAGTCTAAAAATGAATAAGTACATGCTTTCCAAATGTGAAATCTGACATTGTTCTTGTTACAAAAAGCAATTTATTCCCCAAAAGGCTTACACTTCAAAGGTTATATAAAAAGCTTCAAAATCAAACGCTATCCATTTTTCAATTACTGGCTTTCTAGCACCGCCAGCTTTCGACAGATAAGCAGTGGTATCAGTTTTCTTATTTAGCATCTTAAGGGTTTCGAGTTTTATAGCAGAGGAAACAAATTATTGTATAAACCCCGACTTGTTAAGTCTCTATTTTCTTGTATGTCTGTCTATACAAAGATGTATTGAATACTATCTTAAAAACAATTATGCACAGATAAAGTTCTTCATGAACTTCATCCTACATGACTTTGGCATGACTAAGCATATTTATTAAGGAATATTATAAAAAGCTCAAAAAAGTGATACTGCATGTAAGACATTTGCCTTTAAATGATGTTAACAGAGCTAAATAAACCATGGCTTACAAACAGGGATCTAACTAGGTGATTCAAGTAAAAAAATATGCGTCTTATAAAATATATACAGTTGAGTTCATCAGCAAATCCCTTTGTTCAATAAATGAATGTATGTGCATTTTATGCAAGTATTATCTGTTATTATTAATGAAAATCAACAGTTCGAACATCTCTAATCACTACTCTTCCTGAAAAATGCAATCACTGACAGCCCTACATGGGGTCGACATTTCAGGCGATTTTGAAATTTCGTTCGGTCGATCGAAATGTCGAAATCTGTTTTCCGTTATTCCGCTCAACTTTGTTTATCAGAGAAACGTATATTGAGCCAGGTGGAAAATTTTACGCCGACGCCATCTTCTGTCTATATCACTCCCCAGGCTTCAAGCTGAAATCTGAAGAAAGATTGTGGCCTCAATGTATGGAATGTTCTTCTGATGTTCCCGATTGGGGGAATGTCTGTGCGTGTATGCTTGCTTAAGGTTGCCACTTCTGGAACAGCATTCTCACTGATAGTTCAAACAACCAAAAATAATCTGGCATATAGTTTGCATTTTTAAGGGTTGGACTGCTGGCTCAGGGAAGGGAGGTGGGAATGCAGACTGAAGAAAAGTATTAAAGTTCAAACAGGGATTGCAGGACTGCAATAGAGGCAAGAGCTTGTTAAGCTACAAAAAGGTAGATGGGAAAAAATAGTAAATGAGGAGAATTTTTGGCCCTGTTCTGGCTTGACTCTGCAGTTTGTGATGTAACAAATGGGAAGACATGCTCTGAAAAGTAGTGGGTCTTCCCTTTGGCATTATGGACTGTAATGGAGGGGTGAACTTAGACTTTATTTACACTATAGAGGACTTAGGCTTTGTTTCACTATAAAGCGTTTAGGTGCAATTTCCTTGTGGAAAAATTCCACCCAACTCCTGCTAATAGGAGTTATTGGCACGTTCACACCGATCTGCTGCGATACAGTGTGTGCCTGTGGTGCAGCAGTTTTGTGCGTTAGCACACAGGGATGCCATTGAAAAGAATGGTCGCTGCTATGTATTAACATTAACATTGCACTTAATCACAAGCTTGTACTGCTGCATTAAAAAAGACCTAAGTGAACGTAGCCCAAGTGATTTAGGTCCATACCCTGCGTACTATGGAGTGTGGAATTAGGAAGGGGGAGTATAATTGTCATTTAAAAACCCTGCTACTCACATGACCGACTCTTTTGATGCAGTACCAGCGCATAAAGATTACTGCATCATAATAACACGTTCATGTAAGCAGCATGGAGGGGCGACAGTACCTCACCTTGTACAGTATATGTATTTTTTTTGGTTTATTTTATAAGGACAATGAAATATTTAATTTTATTGAGATATTACAAAAAATATTTAGAACACATTTATTCAAATGATATAAACTATCTTTTCAAGAGAAATATTTTATTGACCTTTCTAAAGTGACAAACACTTTAAAACCACGCTGTGTGGAAAAAACCATATTCTGATAGATGTTGGCATGTTTTTTCCAGTGACGTAACTACCCCGCCCCCGCCACCCCCGCGACCACGGTAGTAGGGCCCGCCACAAGCCCAAAGCGCTGCAGTATTCACCCTTTTTAAAGAGCAGTTCAGTTTCGGAAGTTCTGGTCCAGTTTAAAGAGCTGATCGCACGTATGTTTTCTTCATACGCGCGATCAGCTCTTTAAAAGGGTGAATACTGCAGGGACCTGCATGAAGGGAGGAGGGAGTCAGGGCCTGGCCCCTAAACCACAGGGGGGCCCAGGGCCCTTCAGGTACCCCCTGGTTTTTTCCAACTTTTTCTTTTCACCTAATTTATAAAGAGAAAAATTTCCACGAGATAAGAATGAACCAAATAATAACACTAACAATACTGAAAATTTGGCAAAAAGTCAGGTAAATGCAGTGAATTAGACCAAGTAAACCAGAACATGTTCTATTGCCCAGATTAGGACATACTATCTGTAAATAGGTCACATACTCTGGTAATTAAAAAAAGGGGAAACAAAAAGTAGAGTGGAGGACTAATACATACAGAATACTTTTCTTCACAATGAAAAATAACAAATCTGGTGGTTTTTTGTAAAATATATGTTAAATAGTGTAAAACTCATACATGAATTTCCTCTGTTTTGTTAATGTGACTATTTTCAGAATGGCTAATTTCTATCATAATTATTTTATAACACCCTATGGCAATTATTATAGTCAATGGCATTTAAAAAGTATTTATTACTTGGTTAGAAAATTCCCAATTTTCAACATATTGAACATTTTTTGTGGGGGAAAAAAGGCTTTCCATTCTTCCAACAATTTTTGTTACTTTTTGCCAGTTGTGGCAAAGTGCATGTGAAAAACAGGTTCGCCAAAATGTTCACCTTTTTATAAATAGATATTAACAGAAAAATAGAAAAAGTACAATACAAAAAAAAGTTTGCAATGAAATGACTTCACCACTTTATAACCACCCCTTATAGGACAAGACCAACCCCCCCTCAAAAATTTATATTTACCTCTCTCATCCCCAAACGAAAAAACACAGAGGATGCAAACTTTACTTACCTCCCTGATGTTTCTGAACTGTGATACCCTGCAAATGGCCATCTTCTTCATGGTTGTTGCAACCTCTTTACAAGCTTAGACAGTGCAGAAGATCAGTAATTTATTGGCATGATATGATACATGATTTCTTGATATTGACTGCTGACCCGGGAGAAGGCGGAAGCTAAAAAGAAACCAGTGGAGTGCATGGTGATATTCCCTTTAATATGATTTTTTGGATTAGGTTTCCACTTTAACCAATGGTCCTTTAAGTGCAAAACCTACTCTTAATTTATTCTTTAAAAGAAAACTCCCCTATCCAACAAGCTAGGAGCCTCCCAGGAGATAAAGTGCTGATCCCAAAGGATAAATTGGATTACAATTAAATGTATGAGTAATTTTTGATTACATGTGATAGCTCCTCTCTCTCCATGGTGAAGCACATTCATTTTTACAATTTTCTTTTTACAAATGGTGATATTCAAGCATTTTTTTGTAAAATTAGAAAACTAGACGGTGCTAAAATAAATAAACTCTTTAAAAGAATTACTGTAAATAAAACCAAATCACAAACCTTCTACAACAATCATTAGTATTTAGTAAAACGCAGTATGCAACCCATAACACGTCTTCTTTTCAAATATTGTAGTTAACTATTTGCATTAGTTATCCACTGAAAAGGTTTTCTAGAAAATGTTATAGGCAGAAACAATTACAATACTCTAACAATGATTTTAACACAGGTTACGTTTTTAAGATAAAATGCCAATCTTTGAAAACAACATCCTTTTAATAAAACAATTTATGAAGGTACAGTATAAATATACAATGCAGGACAATTATACTCACCTCCCCCTCGTTCCTTTTCCCCCACTCCTGCAAAGTATCCAGGGTGAGGACCTAAAACGCTATCTCACCTCTGGGTACTTTACAAAAGTCCTGCACTACTTACTTGTAATCTCCCTCATCGCTCCGGTCCATCCTCCCCACTGGCACTTTGAGTGACAGGTCACGAGACAGCCAATGGGAAGACCACTCTGCACAATAATCATCCACAGCCATGCATACACATTGTGCATCACGGGTCGGCCCCCACAATCGCATGTGTGTGACAATTGTCACCACCATTGCCAACCACACTACAACATGTACTATTTTATTAAGTTGGCATTGACTGGCCACTATTTGGTTCTCTCTCTCTCTCTTCTCTCTCTCATCTATCTATCTATCTATTATATATGTGTTTGTGTGTCAATATGCTACCAAGTTCTCCATGTAAAATATAGTAAAAACCAACTTTTTTTCCTTTGAATATATAAGAATAATTGGATTCAGTTCCAAGTTAATTATCAGCGTATTTTCATAGCAAAAAAAGTGCCAAATGTTATAAAATTAGTTTAAGTGTAAACAGTACTGAGAACCCTTTCCCCCTAGGGTTAAGTTAAACTTTTCTTATCGACTGCTTTTTCCTTTGCTTTTTTTCTATTTATGATGCCCTAGACAGCATCAACGCATAGCCTGCAGTTCTGGAATGCCAACCTGGCACTCTAGCACAGAGAAACCAGCAGTGGTATATATCTACTAATGGCTTCTTTTCATTTCAGCCCCCCTGAGAGACTCAGTGGCAGATTGTAGACTCAATTACTCTCATGTCAGGTGATTTCCTAAGTCTTAATGTAATCTTCCATTCACACATACCATATTTCAATTACGGCAGCTATGAAACAAGCTGTGTATTCAAATCACCAATCACCTTATCACTGCTGAACATGTCAACTGTAAAAAACGCCAGCTGAGGCAATTACACATGTGTTCAGAACCGATTATGATTACTCTCAGTGGTATTTGTGATGAGCTGGGGAATGTTCTGAAAATTTAATTAATGACAATATGCTTGCTGTACAATCCATAATACCTCTGAATCCAGCATGGGCCTATTAAAACTGATAGGAGCATATTATCACCAAACTAAAAAGCAGGCCTGGGATGGTGGCTGGATGTCTCTACAGGATGGTAGGTAATTTTCTAGACATATTTCTACGCAGAGGCAGACAGCTTCCAAATCCAGCTGTACTCTGAAGTGGTTTTTCCCTCTCCCTTTTGCTATGAGATCTGTTAAGGTATTTTTACTGTATCTCCTATGCTGCAAACTGGGAATGTTATTCTTGAGTACAAAGGCAATCGGGTGGTTTTATGTACTCGCTATTCTCCCCTTATTTTATAATTGCTCTTCTAATTGATCCTGCAGAAGCTCAGTTTTGCATAGAATGTTGATGACAGGCATACAAAATGACAAAAACTGTGCATGGTCATAGAGGTTGCCTAAAGGGTTTTTTCCCAAATCAGGCAGCAGTGGATGCACCTATGGCTTTACACTTACTAACCATTTGCCTGAGAGACCACATCTGTTCTACTCTATGACCAGCATTTAATTGCAGTTGAAAGCTTGTAAAGAGCTACTGATTACACGTTGTTCATTCAAACTCTGCATAATTTCTTGTTTAATGTGTTAAGTGTTAATCATGTATAGTTTAATAGTTTGTTTCTGTTATTATAATAGTAGGCATTCAGTGTGGACTCTGTGTTTACATTGAATGGATGTATACAGTGTATAACCTACCCCTGTAGTGGATTTCTATGGGAGGAACTGTAAGATATAGCCTTATAATCTTACAGTTCCAGGAGGAGAAGGAAACCAGAAGCCACAAAGGGGTATGTTATAATAAATAATGCACCCCAACTGTAAATTATAAAGATATAGAATCACCTTGGAGTTCCGTGCCCTGTATAAAAGGTACTGGGGTCTCGTGCTTTTATATGGTCATGGAACTCCTCTGTGACTCTAATATCCTTATAATTTAAAGTTGGAGGTGCATTATCCACTATATAAACAGGGCTCTTCAGATGTTTGCAAACTTCCAGCATTCCCTGACTGCAGTAGCATAGAGAGTTGTCATTTGCAAATATCTGTAAGGCTGCAGGTTGGACATCCATGGTATAAACTGTACAGGGTTGTGTCAGCAGTTTATAGGGCATGTTATTCCTTCTAATCCCTTACCTGGGGCCAAGGTGTCTCTGGGGTTTTTGCCACCTGAGCCAACTTTTGAATGTTGCCCCTATGTAATACTAGGCGCTATGTTTTATTTTCCTTCTGCTCTCCTGCCTCTTTTCTAAAAAAAAAAAAAGTTAAAGTGAGCTCTGCCTGCCACCTCTCTCATATTTAGCAGGCGCTGCCCTAGCGTTTTGCTCATTTTGCCTCATTAGAGAGACACAATCCAACTAAAAATAAAACTTTGTATTGTGTTATTTAATTTTTTCAATTACTTTATAGGCTACATTTTGTTTATAATCATTGAATGTCATATACCTTAAATTGTCCAGTGCTTTTTCCCCTTTGAACTTTCCCTTAGATAATTTGAAAAGATATTTTCCAAACCTTCCCTAACCCTATTTTTAGTTAGAATAAAATGAACCTTAGGCTGCACATACTGATATAAGCCTTATTGTACACTAGTGTTTAATATAAGGATATAATACATTTCAATGGGGAGGTGCAGTGGCGAGAATCTATATTACAGTCACTCACTGATGTCACTGAGTGACTTCCTGTATTCCACTCCCCCTCCCCCTCCCTGTATGATCATTTATATAGGAAGCCATGTTTATTGTTGACTAGGTATGGCACTAGGACTCGAACTCGAACCCGAGTTCGGGCCGAACTTTATTTTCTGACATTCGGGACTTTTTCGAAATCCTTGACATCCTCAAATGTACGAGGATTTTCGAACATTTGGCAGGCCTTGAAAGGCCGTTTCTGAAATCCCCAAACGGCCGGAGAATCCCAAAAACTATCATCTTCCTCATTATTTTTACCTTATCTTATGGTTTATCACATAAAATCCTTGAAAGAACCAGTTGTAATCCAGGGATTACTTCTTGAAAGGAGAATTTGGGGGTGAAAATGATTGAAAAGCTGGACATTCGCTGAACTGATGCTCCCTGAATTAGAGATTTGATCACACATTAACAATAATTCATTCATATTATCAGGTGCAGTGGTGGTTGCCTGGGTGGATCATAGTTTGTGATTGACATTTTGGGAGCAAAATTGATTCTCCAGTCACTTTTTGGAATTCAGGCAGTATGAATGTAATGTTTGGCCACTTTAAAGATTACCCTAGACGAAATCGATATCTGCAGATCATGGGCCAAAAACTTGCCCATCCCAATTATGAAATCGACGCCGATACAAATACAGAGCAAATTATGTATTGACATTTTTAATGGGGTTTTTATTATTGAGTTGAATGGTAATTATATTAAGAACTATCAAAAACTTTTAGATATAGGGAGTATCTATAACTGGATCACAATGAAGTTTTGTGGTTGCATGGAACTGGTAGGCAAGGTAACACAAAGTCAATATTTTGGCTCAACTGATTTCCTTGTGCAATACTGTATTTTAGCCTGTAGGGTCAGGCTAAGTAGGGTTAAAGAGTAGGATATAAAGGTTGGACTAGATGGACGTATTCCTCAGCAAATTGTGGGCACTGGGTCACTGTGCTTGCTTTAGTTTATTTCAGCATTTATGTTTTTTTTTTCAGACCTCAACCTCATCATAGAATGAACTGATATGTACTTTGTGTATTGTAATGGTATGTTTTCCCTGTAGGGCATACAGGGCCTGATGTTAATGGATTAAATAATTCTAAAAGAGCTGCACAATTTAAGTGCTATGTAAGATAACATTCATACAAATACATTTACGATTTAGTTATCATGAGAGATTTTCGTTAAATAAATGCAATAAACTACTACTAATAATAGTAATACTATTATTATGTTACAATTTTATTTTAGTAAAAATGTATCTTTATGAATAAAAGGAAGCTTGCCCTTATCTACAGTCTACTGAAGAGCCTGTAAAAACTCTGGCTTCCTCTTTAATATTAGGCAATAGGCATTTTCTTTCAAAGAAAGTAGTTTTCTACTAGACAGGATGCGTTGTTGGATCTGGTGATATCTAATAACCCTGAGCTCATTATGGAGATGAAGGTAATGGAAGCTTGGGATATTGTAATTAATATACTGTAGGTTGCAACACTGGGTACAAAAAACTTTTACTTTAGGAAACCTAATTTTATGCTGTTAAGGAATCATTCCTGCTCATGGACTGGGGGTTTGTGCTTACATAAGGAACTAAATCAGAGGGAACGAAAAGGTTTACAGGAAGTATATAACTTAAAAGCAGAAAGAACTAGCTAAAATAGAAAATTAATATGGATAGCTGAACAAAGCCAACCCCAAAATGTTTTTAAGTATCAGTAGAAAAAAAACAGGCTAAGATGGTTTTGGAGGATACCGAAAATGTGCCTTTTTTTTATATTATTAGAGATGGCCAAACTATATAAAGTTCGGTCCGTTTCTGAACTTTCGAACTTCAGTAAATGTGTAAAGTTCGAATTGGGACCCTTTAAGTCAATGGGGAGTGATGATAGTTCGAAAAAGTCCGGGTGATTGACAGCTAACACTAACAATGATAACTTACTGTAAATGGCTGTGCACCTGGAAATGGTCTGGGGAACATGTCACTATCACCAAAAATTTTAAAACAATTGTAATGGCAAGTTCATTGAATAGCTTTAAAAAAGGCCTGGATAAGTTCCTAAAACTAAAAAATATTGAGAATTACTGGTATTAATGAATATAGATCTGGTTGATCCAGGGATTCCTTCCTGACTCCAAACGGCAATCGGAAAGTATCCCTGGATCAACCAGATCTATATTCATTAATACCAGTAATTCTCAATATTATTTAGTTTTAGGAACTTATCCAGGCCTTTTTTAAAGCTATTCAATGAACTTGCCATTACCACATCTGCTGGAAGACAGTTCCACAGTTTCACCGTTCTCACTGTAAAGAAACCTTTCCTAACCTGAAGATGAAACTTCTTTTCTTCCAACCTTAAAGGACGTCCACGAGTCCTCTGATATGACCTATTAGTAAACAATGCACCAAAGAGTTCATTGTATGACCCATTAATATATTTGTATAAGGTTATCATGTCCCCACGCAAACGTCGTTTCTCCAATGTAAACAGCCCTAACTTGTCTAATCTGCCTGCATATTCAAGCCCCTCCATTCCTCTTATTATTTTAGTTGCCCTTCTCTGAACTGCCTCAACTTCCAAGATGTCCCTTTTGTATATGGGATTCCAAAACTGCACCGCATATTCCAAATGAGGCCTTACCAGTGCCTTGTAAAGAGGGAGAATAATATATTTCTCTCTTGAATCTTTTGCTCACTTTATACAAGACAATATATTGCTAGCTCTAGCCGTTGCTACCTGGCATTGTTTGCTATAGCTAAGTCTGTTATCAACCAGAACCCCCAAATCTTTTTCCATTACAGATGCACTCAACACAGAGTTATTTATGGTGTAGGTGGCACAGGGATTATTAAATCCCAAATGCATCACCTTACATTTATCAACATTGAATCTCATCTGCCATTCTGCTGCCCATTTTGACAATCTATCTAGGTCTGCTTGCAGCACTTGCACATCACTTGAAGTTTCCAAAGCTCTGCATAGTTTAGTGTCATCAGCAAACACCGAGAACTTGCTCTCAGTGCCCCCTTCTAAGTCATTTATGAACAGTTTAAACAGAAGCGGCCCCAGTACAGAACCCTGAGGCACTCAGCTTAGAACTTTAGCCCACATAGATGTAGCTCCATTTACCACCACTCTTTGTTTGCGATCCAATAACCAGTTCTCTATCCATGAACAAATGTTTTCTTCAAGGCCAACAGTCCTCAATTAATACATTAGTCGCCTGTGTGGCACAGTATCAAAAGCTTTCGCAAAATCCAAATATACCACATCCACTGCTGTGCCTGAGTCCAACTTCTTACTCACTTCTTCATAAAAACCAATTAAATTTGTCTGGCATGATCTATTCTCATAAATCCATGCTGACTACTACTAATAAGATGAGCTCTGGAGACAAAGTCAAGGATATGATCCCGTATCAAAGTTTCCAGCACCTTCCCTACCACTGATGTTAGGCTTACAGGTCTATAGTTACCAGGCTGTGAACGACTACCTTTTTTGAATATTGGTATATTGGCTTTTTTCCAATCCAGCGGCACATCCCCAGACCAAAGTGAATCTGAAAAGATGAGAAACAGTGGTCTAGATAGAACTGAACTAAGCTCTTTTAAAATCCAAGGATGCAATTCATCTGGTCCTGGGGCTTTATTGATATTAACTTTGTCTAATTGTTTCCGTACCATATCCTCTGTTAGCCAATGTGAATATTCTTCATTTCTGATTTTGTGGTTATATGTTGTTTGTTGGTTTTACCAGCACAAAGTGATATTACTTGCTAGATACTGTTGTACAGGCACCATAACTGTATTTTTGCTATTGGTACATTTACACTCTTATACTTAATAATAGAATAACGCAAGGTAATCCTGAATATTGACTCCCATTGACCATAATATGTTTTGTCTGCAAAACTTTGTCTGGATATTTTTTTAAGAATTGAGCAAAACCTGCCAACAAAATGAAACTGAGCAGTCGTGTCCATATTTAATCGTAGTTGTGTCACCATCTTAGCCACTATACTATACATTATATAACCTTACTAATACCAGTAAAGTTATATAAACTGTTATATTAGAGTTGCACTCTTCTACAATGTTTTTGCTACCGTTGACAACATTTCAATAATTGCATTATTGGTGTGACGTAACACCATTGCAGATGATATGTTATCGAAAAACAGATGTCACAACTTTTTTCTAGGTAGTCTACTACTATGCTATGTTATTGTGTATTTGACATTGCCACTATTTCACCCTGTTTTATTACTGCATACACAATATCAAGGCTGGATGTATGCTATAAGGCAGAAAAATGGTTATAAATTCTCCTGCAACAAAGCTCTACAAGAAAGGCCCACTTACAGTACCAGAATGCATTGCTGTAGATAATATCGGTTTAATATTTTAATGTAACGTTGTAGGAATTATAATAGTATAGATTAAACAATCACTGTAGAAACAATCTTTAAAAAATCCATCTACTTTGGTAAAACTCTTTATTTATCAAATTTAAACCAAAAGCCACTCAGGGAAAACATGTCCACTGCATATTTCCAAGCATTTTATGGTCTGAGTTTTACGGTTTCCCTGCAGAATGAATGCAGTACAAAAGGCAATTTTGTAGAGTACTTAGAAGAAAACTATTATCTACTAATTATTAGAAATTGCATGTTGCTTTTAATTGCATAAATAAATAGCTCTACCTGAAAGCCATTACAAGCTGTTTGCCTATAAAGACTTTTGTTATTTTAATATGCAAGTGTAAGTAGTTTACTATTCCCATAGTATTATCTTTCTCTTATCAATTTTTAAAAATTGTGATTTTCTCTATATGTGTATAATACTGTTGCGTTTAAATTGGTTTCTAGATTGTATTTTTATATATGTTAGGGTACGAATTGGACATTACACAAGGGATGTCATAGCTGAATTTGCATCCCTTTACATGTAAATGTCATCACCTACTCAACCATGAAAAATAAAAGTCAAGGTCAGTTACTGTGACTATTAAAAGGTTTATAAATGAATGTGTTTCATACTGTATGCACTGAAACAGTGTTGGTTTCATGTAGGTCAATGTAATGAAATGTCTAGTGTACTTCTTGTTAAAAATTGTGAATGTTTAAGCCGTTTTCTAGCTAATAAAGCTAAATATGCATATGCTAAAATCCTAAATTTAATTAGAGCTAAAAATAGCCAGACCATGGCAAAAACAAAATATACATTAAAAAATGTGAATCGGTTTACTTAGAAGTAATACAAATGCTGCCAGAGTCTGGACGATCCACCAGAAGACCAATAAAGAATAGGGTAAGAAAAGGAGTAATAAATGATTGGTGGGCACTTGGTCTAATGCTTCATGGGCCCTCAATACTGCAGCCAAACGCTGAATTGTATCACAAAAAAGGAAAAGCCTTCCACTAATAAGAACATAGAAAATGCAGAAATAAATGAATCATTAAATTTATTTCATCCTTTGTTTTCCTTAAAATCTGAATCAAAATATTTCTTCATTTTATCCTTTTTTGAGCTTTTAAATATCTCTGGTTTTCTGCAAATAGTTCTGAGACGCTTAAGGCTGGTACACAGTGGGTAATATTTTGGCACAATGCCAAAATATTGGCTATGGTGGTTTACTGGGACAATATATCAACGTGTGTGTTTCCCTAATTATGGTTTTAAGGAATCACCTTTGCCCCACTTTTACTGGACTGCAAACAAACCCTAATTGTTTCTGTTTGTGCACAAATTTAGTGAGCCTAAAAAATAGATCAGGGCAGGGAATGTGCACAACTTATTATAATGGGGAAAATAAAGGTCCAGATATATAAAATTACAACAATCAATGCAAGCAATTCAGTATAGTTTTTGTGGCCATGTCTGCATGACTATTCAACACCAGCTGGCATTAAATAATCACATGGGTAAATCCCTTTTTTAGACAAGGCAGATAGATAGCTTAGGGATAGGTGGGCAAAAGGAGCAAAAAGCCCTCCACTGAGCATACAAATGGAGCAGAACCTTCTTATAACAGAAGGCATCTTGCAGTCTCATGGTAAATGAATAGCATTGCCCACAAAATCTAAGAAACAAGAAGTAATTTCTTATCCCCAGGTTTCCCAGAGTAAGGGGCGGAGGTATGCAACATTCTCCTTTATGTCCCTTGGCTAATGCATGTGTCCAGATCCTTTGGCTTGATAAAATGCAATTCATCCTTTTGTATAGAACCAATGATCTGACCTGCAGACATGACATGCTGCCTTGTCTATTGTATGCCCAAGTCCTACCCCAAAGAGCCATGAATCTGTATCTTGCACTGACGAGATCTAACAAGATCATTACATGTCATGTCTGCAGGTCAGATTATTGGCTTTCTGGTGTCATAATTATGTTTATCAGGAGAGAAATGCACATTCTGCAACTTTTATGGGTTACCAGAGTATTGAAACAGAACTGGCCCAACACCAGGAGCATCCAGCTCAGCCATTAAGGGATATCAGATATCTGGATGAAATAATACAAGGGCTAAAAATAAGGCTTCTTTTAATTTAATAAAAACTTCAAAAGTCTGCTCTGGTCATTGAAAGGGATCATTTCATATTAGTTAGAGGAATTACGAAGATTTATAATAAACTTCCTAACAATTTGGCAAAAACCTAGGAAAGTGTAAAAAGAATGACAGTAGAGACTTAAGCTTATTTTTTGTAAAAAATATGAAAGCACACCTTTCAAACATAGTATAAAATTGATTATGTCTAAGCTTTTAAGGGACTTCTTTAACATGGGCATGGTGTTTAACTATGATAAAATATATTAGTGCATATATTGTCTATGTAAAAAAAAAAACTCCAAAAATCCTGGCATTAACATCCTACGCTAACCCGATTTTGCGTAACCCGCGCATCTGATGCTAATATGGAGTTAAAGTCTCGCTAAGCGGTAGCAAACTGGTTAGCGCGACTTTGCCTCAATATATTTGCCCAGCGAGTCTGGGTAAATGAGGCCCATAGGATTTTAAGTGTAAGAAATATCAAGATACAAAGACTTACAAGAAGCCCAAAATGCAAATCTAGACAGAATTGACAGTCCACATATACTGTAAATACACTCAACCGCATCACAGGTGGCTAGGACAGGAATCATAGTCTGAAATTGGACCATACACAGAAGACAGCACCAAAAAATCAGGAAAAAACAAAAGTCACTTGCAAAGGATGCTCCAGGAAAAACACAAACAGGTAGATTCAATAAAAGTTCTTCTAAAATGGTAATTTTGCCACAGCCAATCATTTAGCTTTCAAATGTTAAACAACATCTAAATGATTGGGGGGAAATTAGCACCATTTTTAATGATAAAAACTTTTATTGAATCTCCCTGTTAGTGTCCTCCAGCTGCACTCCAGCTGCACTCCAGAAGACACACTGCCAAGGATATTAGGAACAAAGATAGCCATGCATGTCCATGCAGAAGTGCAACCTGAGCATAATCGCAACAATAAAATGGAAGGCAATCATAGCATACCGATAAACCAATTAAACATTTCAACTACTACAGTACTTTTCAGTACCTACTTTATTGTTCTCAGTGTACAGGCCTTTCGGTGCAACAATTATAACTAATACTATAATACTACTTATCAAAGAGTTTATTTAAGGTGAAAAACATTTTGATTGTAAGAAGGCTAATCATGTCATTTCTAATGAAACTGCAAATGACTGCAGAGATAGGAAGAGATTGTTGCAATAGCTCCATTGACAATTGCCCCTTTCTAAAATTCTAAGCAATAAAACACATTTTATGCACCAAAATAAATCAAACCGTACAATTCGCAGCTGATAATATGTTGACCTAAGAAAAATCTCAGTATACTGTAAAACTGGGTTTTTCTGAAATAGTCCTGAAGGCCAATTAACATGCTTCTAATTGGCAACTACTTCTACAATTAGTGTCCATTTAAAAATAATTAGGACTGAGCACATATAACCCAGAGTAATACTGTAATTTGTCAAAAAAAGACTTGTAAAACTACTCGTTTTGTTTTATTTTTTTCTTTAAAAAGGACTTGAATCTACATCCATTTGTTCCACAGAGATTCTTTAGATACATAACCTTGCCTGCAATAAAATCTTCATATTTTACTAAAATGTATGTATTTTTCGCTTTAATTGCCACTTTATCATTCCTTTAATATGTGTAATTGTAGCGTTTTTCTGGCTATTCTAAAGATTTATTCATGTTTTTAGTTTCCATACTGTGGAGTTCTAACCAATGTCTTAATTTTTATTTCATGGATATTATAATCTTCTCGTTCTCCTTTGTTAATCTATAACTTGGAAATTCTTAGCAGAACATTATGAAATCTACATATGGGGTATTGTACAGTGTGATGGCATTTAAGAGGGTTTGCAATATTTTCATTTGAAGAGCAAAAAATCTGATTGTATATTGTCAAGCAAGTATATAGCAACAATAACATCACAAGGGCATCTTTTATAATGTATTAGGGGTTCAAACACTTAAATAATATACGTATTTATGTATTTATTGCAGCATGTATGCAATAAATACAAAGAAAGAGTCAAGGTAAAGGTAAAACATTCTTGATTACCCATCTAATGGAGACTTAATAACTTCTACATCAAGGCCCCTCGTTTAGGCCGAGATTCGCGAATTACAGCCTAAATTTCAGGGATCAGAGCACATGCCAATCGCACCATAAATGGTGATTGCATGCGCTCCATTCACCGGATCGCAGTGCAAAAATCCCCAGTGCATCTACAGGGCAATGCACCAAGGAGCACCGCTCTTGTTTTGGAGTTTAAGTCAAGTTAACAGATGTTATATGCCGCTGCAAAGCGATGTTATATGCCGAAAGCAGCATTCTATTACGGCATTTTAAAAGCCAGCTAATAGCTGGCTTTAAAAGTGCCGTAATCAAAAATGCCAGTTAGCGGTGCTCTGAGAGCCACTATCGGCATATAACATCGCCAGGCTGTTTGCACCGGGTTGCGGATAGCGCCTCTTGGTCCATCGTCCTGCTAGTGTGGCCACTGCAATTGGGGCACATGTGTGCGCATTTTAAAATTTTAAGCTGCTGGTCAACTCCCCAACACAAAAATGTGGGTTAGACCAAGCGCTGGCCATATGTTTTGTGTACTAATTACAGAAAATTTGTTTACTTGCCATTCAGCTTTTATAATTAGGAATTATACTCTGATGTGTATGAATTGGATGGAACTTAAAAGCTTATTGCCCAGCTCAGCTCACTAAAGCTGGGTTATGGGTGATTTTAGGGGTTCATTTAAGATGGCATTATCATTCAGTCACACTATTTGCTGGTTAAACTGATTTTATCAAATTGTTTAATAAATTGATAAATACACTACGGGTTTGAAATGCTAATAGGCAGTGTAGGAATCATGTTAAATGAAGGTCCTTGGTGTGGCATGTGAGTTAAATACTTTGTCCAAAGTGTGGTACTAACGCCTGAATATTGAAAAAGAAATCTATATTTTTGAAAGGGAAGACTGTGCGCTGATTTTTCTCATACTTTTTGTGTACGAGGATTGGCATTTTATAATTTATAGCAGCTGGTCAACTCCAGAATGCAGGTTAGTCCAAGTGTTGGCACAAGGGTGTTTCGAGCAGCTGGTCAACACTGCAGCGTGGCAATTTCTTTGTTTGTTATTTTGCTAATAAGTGTAACATTGCCTATAATATTGAGGATCAGTTGAACGTAGATTAAACCGCCCCTTTATTCGAGGTTGGCAGGTTATTTGGTCCTGATTTTCGAGCCTGAAACTTAGCCAAATTCTACATGTAAAAACTAGTAGAGAGCACAAATGGTATTAATGCTAACACAATATAATTCTAATTGATTAAATGCAGTTGTTAATATAAAATTAGGGCATAAATAATAATAAAATCCTCCCAAATACATTTACCAAAAGGATGAATAACCAATTCTTTTTGATTAATACCTATTCACAGACAAAACCATATCTATTAAGCTAAACTAGGTAGGAGAAAGGTAGGGAACATAGGGGAAAATAGCTAATAGTATAAAAACATTTAGAATGTAAAGTAATTAAGCTGGACCCCTTCGGTTTCATCAAGACTAAAAGCTCGGACAATAATAATTGCCACAATTAACAATTGAGCATATTGCCAACAAGTCAACAGGAGCAAAATATTCCAGTGTCCGGATGCCAGGATACTGGTACTTACAACTAGGTCAGAAAAACTCTTTTATAATACAAAAATGTACTGATTTTCCCCCCAACTGTTTGGCCTTCACTATTAATACATTTATTATAGCCCCAAATTGAACTTAAGAAAAGATAAATTGTCCTTCTGAATTTTGGGGATATTTTCAGGTAATATAAAAAAATATCAGCCCTTTTTACAATAAGTATTTCTAAAACAATAATGATGTATTTCTACCGCAAACATCTGAAATCCTCAACAAAACAAAAAGGGCACATCCAAAATGCATGTATAGAATGTACCCCCCACCCTTCCCCTTTTTTCTTACCTTCATACTAACCATGAAGGAAATAACAAAGTTATAACTCTCCACTCTCTTTCCCTCACAGTTCAACATCCCCCATATATAAATAAAAAAAGCATTGAAGAGACCACAAGGAAACAATATAGTAAAACATCTTTATTTGTTTTGTAAAGCTATTTAACAAGATTGGTGACTGGTTTAAATACCAAAACCATAACCAAATAATACATGTTTATATATTTGTCATCACAACGTGTATTTCTTTTTATCATACATGTACCATACTGTATGTCTACATATTGTTTTCGCAATTAAAATATTTAGGGGGGAGGGCACGTCCATGTCCATTTTTCTCACCCCCCACAATCTGTAATACTTGTCCAACTGTAGGACATTTCTAATGGAAGATATTCACTCAGTATCAATATAATGAATCTGCTTCCTATTCAGTTTGTACATTTGTATTACGGCCATTAGTGATGGACCCGAATGCAAACCCGAGTTTGGGCCAAACTAATTCAGGTTCGAATAGTTCAGGTTTTCCAAAGTCGTGGGCTTGTTTTATATATCGAAAAATTCGTTATTCCTCAAATGTATCATTCGATTCTGGTAACCCTTTAATGTAGCCTTTGATTTTGTTAACCCTCGAATGAAGTGGTCGATTTCGGTAACCCTTTAATGTATCGTTGGGTAACCCTCAAACACGTTTTGGTGATATGAACATGTTCCCCAGACCATTTCCCAGGTCCCAGAGCCATTTACAGCAAGTTACCATTGTATTTTATCTGTAATTTATCCAAACTTTTCAAACTATTCCCTCCCATTGACTTTTAATGGGTTTGTTTCCGAACTTTTTCCGAACTTTTTCTGAAGTTCAGAAATGAACCAATCTTAAGGAAATTCGTCCATCTCTGATCAATGACCATTAGCCCTTGGAAAAAAAGCCCCCAAAGCTTTAAATACCCTCCCCATACAAATCCCAGATGGTTTACGTATCTCTGTCTGTCTTTTGGTCTCTCTCTCTCTCTCTATCTATCTGTCCTTCTGTCTGTTTACCTATATCTGGCTGGCTGCCCATGGTCAGTCTATCTATTTATATTTGTCTATCTATGCCTGTCTGTCTATCTATCTGTCCCTCTGTTTCCTATCTCTGTCTGTTTATCTATATGTCTGTATGTCTACTTAACTGTGTGTCTATCTATTTATCTATCTGACAGGGGCAGATAGATAGACAGTGAGACAAAGCCAAAAGGACAAGAGCATGCTAACCAATCGAGATTTTAAAAGTAACTCAAACACACTCTGATTACTTACACACGTGTGATCGTGGGCAACATACAATGGTATAGCTAACAACTTTTTTGGCCAAGTATTATTTAATGCATTGGTGTCCATTTATTAATAGTCAGTCAAAATGTCTGTTCGGTACACTTTTACAAACAAACAATCCAATTGCTGTTCTATTTATTTTCCTAGCGCTTTCATTTTGTGTGTTTTTGACCTAGATTACTGTTCATGTAGTCTGCTGGCCTGACTGACTTTCACTGTTCCTGACCACTTTGATATCAGTGGTTTGGTTTACCACTGTCCTGATTCTACATCTTGCAACATTAACTCCCATTGTTCTGATTCTGAATTTTTTTCCCCAGTTTTCTCAGGTACACCTGGTCTATCCTGTCCCAACCTTTAGGACACACTAGACCCTGAGATGTAAGTATGGCTACTATCACAGCTGTTTCTCCGACCAGGTAAGTAATATACTTGCACACACACACAATCTATATACATAAGGTAACCATAAATGTACAAAGGTCAAAAACACTTTTTTTGTGAAACAATGAACACATAAAAAGTCTGTGTGGGTTACTGTCAGGGCCACATCTACCACGAGGCAGAGTGAGACATTTGTCTCAAGGGCACCCTTGCACTGAAGAAGAAAGGCAACAGAGAGGCAGTAGTAGAAAAAAAATTCCCATTGATTGGTCAAGAAAAAAAAATATTTAAAAGTTTAACTCAGGCAGCAAAAACCCTAGAAGTGCCACTGATTGTGAGGGGTTTGTGGAACTGGACTTTCTTGATTGATTGGTGGGGTCTTACAGGTTTTGACCTTCTAACACAGAACCCCTTTAAGGCAGAGGCGCATAGAGGCTCTTCTTACCTGACTGGGATTCTGTAGATCCTTATGGGATCTTGTAAAGGTAAAGTAAATTAACATCTCTTCTGGGTCTGCGTCGGCCCCTTACTGTTTTAACTGGAACTGAAAATGCATTGTTATCAATCAAGACAATGTGTAGTGAGCAATGCATCTCATACTAAATTACACTATGACAGAAAAAGGGCAAAGATATCTAGATGCAAAAGCTGAACTGCAGCTCATTCTTTTTTTTTTAGTTTTTGACTGGGTAAATATTGAGTTATCAACAGTTCTAATGTCCTTGTAAACAGCTATGTTAAACTATAACACTTATAACTTCTGGGTAGATTTTGCAGAGATCACCGAGTATCAAATGCAGTTAATGCTGAAAAGACTGGAAAGGCAAGGATTACATTTCTCTGACCTCTGTTTTATTAGCAAAGCAACATGATACATGAGGAGCCGGTACCTACAGTTGGAGAGAGTGCATTAAACCTTTGTACCCAATACATCAGTGTAGGTGCAAATAGAACTGACAGGGTTTGTTACTTTGTTCTATAAAGCAAGAATCTGCATGGAAAAATATGTGATTTCATTAATCTTTGCAAACCAAAGAGAAAATCTTTCTGACCGTAGCACAGCATAGATCATTATGATTAAAAGGATTTTCTCTATGGGATGTTGAAGACTCAGGGATCCCACCCCTCCCGTGGGAGTCTCCTGCATTCAGGTTCAGCTATAACTACAGCAGGTATGTGGACCTCCAGATGATTGACATTTAAAACTTTCAAGCATTGTACAACAGCAGAGTTCAAACAGTGAGTGCTGGGAGTTATAGTTGTAGTACAAATATTTACACCCACATAAAGGTGAAGATTTGGATTTGGATTTATTATGGAAGGAAGATTTAAATCTTGGACTAGTAAATGGAATCTTGTTGCTACCCAGTAATGTGTATAACAGATAAAAATATATCTATAAACTTTCCATCCATAATGTCCTAATGGCAGATACAATCAGTATAAAGTTTACCATGTAGATTTATCCTGATATAATTCATAGCACAAGGACAGGTTATACAACTACTAACTAAATGTCAAAGATGCAGACCTGAACCTTAACCCTACCTATTATGTAAGGTTAAAGGGCATGTCTAGCCAATAAATAACTTAGTGTTTTAGCCTAATTACCCCCCAAAACCTAAGATGCGTTTTAACATTATGCTCCCAGTGCTCCCATGCTGAGATACACTTACTTTTACCTTAGCAGATTCCTTTCTGGACGTCCCGCCTCCAGCTATCTGTTTCAAGACAGTTACAATCGCACGAGAGAAGAGTGCGCTCTTTACCATCTCTTCCGGTATGGACTGTAAGCCATTGGCTTTGATGTCACTGTCATGGCCAGGACTGACAGCACATCACGGAAGAAGGCAGGAGGCAGCACTTTTGGCAAGGGATCAGCTGAGGTAAAGTAGGTATATCTCAGATTGGGAGCGAAGGGTTAAGGTAAAGTTAAAACACATCTTAGGTTTTGGGGGGTAATTAGGCTAAAACACTTCGTTATTTTTTGGCTGGACATGTCCTTTAAAGAAGAGGGTATAAAGATTGTACTAGATGGACTTATATCTTTATTCAACCTCAATTACTATGTTATATGTTACTGCAGATCAGATAACATTGTTTGTAATATACAGTTAGAATTATTTATCTGATGTCCCCAGCTCCAGCTGCTCCCACACAAAATCCCTTATGGTGCCTGCTCATTGTAATTTTCACGTTTCCCATAATGTTTTCCCATAAAGTTTATACAGTAGGAGGATATTCACATTCCTCCCAACATATCAAAATGTAAAAGAGAGACAGGTGGGTAATGGAGATGTGAACTTTTGGCTACGTCCATTCCTCTAAAGTCACACGAACTTAGTTTTTGGTACGCCCATTTAAAAGACCACCATACCCATTTCACTTTGTTTCCCGCAAAATATTCAAGTGTATGATGTTATTAAGAAAACAGTAAACAGTAGTACACTGGCTAATGAACAGGAAGGCTGAAAGCACTGGCTAAGTAACTGGAGGGCTAAGTAACACTGGCTAATGAACTGGAGGGCTAATGTAACACTGGCTAATAAACAGGAGGGCTGATGTTACCAACTGGCTAATGAAATGGAAGACTAAATTACATTGTTTAATGATCTATAGGGCTGTCAACACTGGCAATTGATCAGAAGGGCTGACATCATTGGTTAATGAATTAGAGGGCTGACAACACTGGCTAATAAACTGTAGGACACCGGCTTATGATAAGAAGAGCTGACAACACTGGCAAATATTGTGGAGGGCTGACAACAATGGCTAATAATAAATGCAGTTATATCCCTGATAACTGCATATATTGCTTTACTCTCAGTTTCAATAAAAATGCTGGCCAGACTGTCAAAAGTAATCTGCTAAACTTTAGATACTGCTGTGCTGCTTCTATTGATCTGACAGTCTAGGTAGGAGTTTGAAGGGAGCCGAGAGCAGAGCAATGTATGAGGGGTTCAATTCCTCAGAGATAAGCTTTCAACAGAGGCAGTCAGTGTCTCCAAAACCACATAAGTGACTTCCCATTCTCATAATTTATTTTGGTTTAGTCAGGCAGTGTGGTGCAATGTCAGCTCCCACTTTCAGTAAAACAACAAATTATAGCAGCAGAGGATTCTTGTTACTGGCCTATGTTACACATCTAACTAACACTAAACCTCTCACTAACATCTAGATGGGGTTTAAAAAAAAACTAAACTCATAGCCAGGGCCAGAGCAGGAGGGGGCATGATGGGAGTAATGGAGGCAAGGATGTAGCAGGAGGCATGGCGAGAGTGGACAGAGCAAAGGCGGAGACTTTAGGAAGAAATAATAATAGCGGGTTGTGGATCAGAACACTTGAGGGTCCGGCTCAGGTATAAAACCTACTAGCAGTAGGATTTGAGTGTGAGTAGTGGTTTTGCAGGTCTGGGAAATTAGACCAGCTCAGGACTCTACTTTGAGTAGGAAAGCCTAAATTTATGCTTATGTAAATTTGTTATACAGTACTTAAATGCCAAAGGCAGCATTTAAGAGGGAACTAAAGTCTCCAAATGACATTGTCACAATAAACAGAGCACAAACATACAACAATAAGCTCTGCCTCACCTCTCCCTTTGCTGTGGATGCTGGGTGATTTATATAATTAACCTATGGGTATTAGGGGTCAGCTCCAATAATCCACCTTTGCTGTACACTTAACATACACTCCTGGATTGTGTGTTTCTGAACCTGGCGCTTTAACAGGTTAGCCACTACAGCACTTGATACTATACATGAACATTTAGAAGCTTTATCTTTTACTAGGAAAATCATTTTTAAAAAATTATAATTTTTTTTATTGCCCCAGGAAGGCTGTTTGCAATTAATGCTGGCTGATATATAAACTGCAGGTTTACATGCAGCTTTCAAAGTCTTATCTGGGACTTTCACTGGGAAATTTTAACTCCATCTTAGCACTGGAGTGGGAGAGTTTCGCAAAAGACAGGTTTAGTGATTTTATTTCATTTGTGCTTATTTGAATGCTGGATTTTAATGCCAGCTAATAGCTTCCGATAAAATCACACTCTGGGTAAATCTCCCCCTATGTGTATAAAGACAGTGAAAACTGGATTCAGGGGATGTGGCAATAGATGCACTTTCTCACAGGGCTCTTTGAAGACTACTGTAAGTGGGCTGTGAGTTGTAATTGCAACAACATGGAAGCCTTCTAAGTTACAATTTCTCACATGTACATTAGAAGCGGGTGAACCAAACTAAAGTTCGGTTTGTTTCCAAACTATAGAATTTGAGTAAAAGTTCTAAAGTTCTCCCATTAAAGTCAATGGGAGAAAATGGTTCAAAAAGTTTTATTAGAAATAAAATATCAATGGTATCTTACTGTAAATGGCTGTGGCACCTGGAAAATGGTCTGGGGAACATGTCCCTATCACCAAAACTTGTTTAAACACATACAGGGCGATGCACCAACAGGCGCATCGCTCCTGATTTGGAGTTTAAGTCATGCTAACCGATGTTATATTGGTTAGCGTAACTTTAACTCCTTCCTTGCGGCGGCTGCGTGGCTAACGTGAAAGTTAACAGTGCAGCCGCCGCAAGCGATGTTATATGCCGAAATCAGCATTTTATTGCGGCACTTTCAACGTCAGCTAAGTGCTGAAATAGAACAGCGCCAGGTAGAGATGTTCCGAGTGCCGCTATCGGCATATAACATCGCCCGGCTGTTTGCACCAGGTTGCCGGCGCTCGGTGCATCCTCCTGTAACTTTCCCCACAATTGTCGGGTTTCTGCATGTTACATTTGAGGGTTACCGAATGATAAATTCGAGGGTCACCGAGCAATACATTCAAGGGTTAGCAAACATTAGGCGTCATTGCCGAACCGCTACATTCGAGGGTTATCGCGAAACTCTACATTCGAGCATTATCCCCAAAACACTACATTTGAGAAACACCGCAATCAAGGGGCATTGATGAAACAGTACATTTAAGGGTTATCGAATTTTCGATAATTGTCGAGAAAGTTTTTGAAAATATATCTGCGAGTTCGGAAACCCGAAACTACGAACTTTTGGTAAGCTCTAAAGACCCAGAGTTTATCCTAACTATTAAAGGCAATGTCCACCTCCAAAACTATAATTTACCTCACTGATGGCCCCACTGTGTAGTGTTAAAAAATCCTGAACTTACACCTCTGCTCATTGTGGTTCTCCTGCTTGTCTAGTCTAGTCCCAGAAAGTGAAGAGTAGGAGGTTTCCTGCATGAGAAAAAGTTTCTGCCTCTTGCTTGTCCTCCCTGAGAACTCTGGCATGCGCAGGGGGCCCTTCCCCCTCCCTTCCACATTGCCATTTCTATTCATACAAACAAAACCATTTCCAAAGTGTAGGGACCCCTATCCCAACCCTAACCACTATATTTATATTGTAAAAAAAAAACAGAAACGTACTTACCAGCTTTCATTTCTCAGATTGTTTCAAAAGCCGGCAGCTGTGTCTGTGTCACAGGCAGAGGTCGCAGGAACGAAGGCAGGTAAGTAAGATTCTGGGGACTTTTTTACAATATAAATATGGGTGTTAGGCTTGGGAGGGGGGCCTTACACTACGGGAAAAGTTTTGTTTTAGTGTGGACATACCCTTTAAAGTTTGGGTTCAAATTTGAGTTCTAACCCATCTCTAATGTACATAAAAGCAATGTACTAGAGAAGGATTTTACAATGTTTAGGTATTCTGGGAAGAGCCTTTCATATCAGGATTCAAATAATTTAGTTCTTCTTTAAGGGTCCCTTCCCTATTAAAGATTCTTTTACTTTATTGATTTTATCTTTTAGTACTCTGGTATATTTGCAATGCCTGGGGTTTGTATGGGGAAGGTATTTAAAGCTTTGGCGGCTGGTCCTACCTTCTGGTGGGCAGGGCACACATCTCATAGTAATTCATAGTAATTAAGGTTGAATAAAGACATACGTCCATCAAGTCCAACCCATTCACCCTCTACAACCATCTACGGCCCCAGTACAGAACCCTGAGGCACTCCGCTTAGAACTTTAGCCTACATAGATGTAACTCCATTAATCACCACTCTCTGTTTGCGATCCAATAACCAGTTCTCTATCCATGAACAAATGTTTTCTTCAAGGCCAACAGTCCTCACTAGTCGCTTGTGTGGCACAGTATCAAAAGCTTTTGCAAAATCCAAGTATACCACATCCACTGCTGTGCCTGAATCTAACTTCTTACTAGCTTCTTCATAAAAACCAATTAAATTTGTCTGGCATGATCTATTTCTCATAAATCCATGCTGACTACTACTTATAAGATTATCTCTGGAGACATAGTCAAGGATATGATCCAGCACCTTTCCTAACACTGATGTTAGGCTTACAGGTCTATAGTTACCAGGCTGTGAACGACTACCTTTTTTGAATATTGGTATTACATTGGCTGTATTCCAATCCAGCGGCACATCCCCAGACCAAAGCGAATCTGAAAAGATGAGAAACAGTGGTCTAGATAGAACTGAACTAAGCTCTTTTAAAATCCGAGGATGCAATCCATCTGGTCCTGGGGCTTTATTGATATTAACTTTGTCTAATTGTTTCCGTCGGTTAGCCAATGTGAATACTCTTCATTTCTACCCTGCATATTATTACAATCCCTTCTGTAAGGACAAGGATTCTCAACAGTGAAAAACGATGTAAAAAAACGGTTTAGCAGATTAGCCTTTTTGGCATCCTCTACAACCATCTCAGCCCCATTATTTAATGGTCCCACACTCTCAGTTCTCATCTTTTTACCATTTATATACTTAAAAAACTGTTTGGGGTTGGACTTGCTTTGTTCGGCAATCCGTATTTCATTTTCTATTTTAGCTAGTTTAATTGCTTTCTTGCACTCTTTATTACAGCATTTATACTGCCTGTAAACCTTTTCTGTTCCCTCTGATTTCAAAATTTTAAAAGCCTTTTTCTTTTTTCCATTTTTTTCCCCCTAATAACATCTAATGGTTATTGCTGCCTTTGGAATTCAAGGTAAACAAATGAAGTAAGTATAAATTTAGGCTATTTAGCAAAATGTTGTCTCGTTGATATTTTTGAAAGGGCATCTACAGTGAAATTTTTTTTTTTACTTTCCACATGTTTTCCATAAATCCCCCCAACCTCCAGAGTACCTTTTACTTTCATTTTTTTTCTCCTCAGTCCTGAGATATTCAAGCTAAAAGAAGCAGTGAGACCAATACACTGCTTTTAAGTTTGCTGTCAATCAACTTCTATATGCTTCCTCCAAGAGAGAGAGCGATAAGAGCGAAAGCAGAGATTGGAGCGGAGGTGTGTCAGACTGAGGTCAGAATGATGTTGGCATTTCTGCAATTGAAAGAGCTGCTGTGCAGGAGTGACTGGCTGACAAACCAGGGTTTAGCCACGGGGAAGTACATAATGAGGGGAGGGGGAGTAAGGAGTGCTGCAATGAACTGTGACAACCTTATTTTATGTTTGCATTGGGGCAATGTAAAAGTTTACGGTAAGTGGCATTGCCAAATTTCGTTTCTTATTTATGAATCAAAACAAACTTCCACACTTCATCTCTACTCTAGCTGTAATACATAACTATCCCTTACAGGGCTCAAAAGAATTTACAAATCTCATATACCCTTCTGGCGCAAAAGAAATGTTTAATATATTCAAAATGGCAAAATAAAAAAATTAAGCTGGTTTCCAGTCTGTTTTTTTTCTTTTCATTTAAAATAAATTCTATATTTATGTGGATGTTTGGAGCGAATACTCCTACCTACAATTGTTCCCGAAATCAAACGCTACATTCGAGGGTTACCGAAATCGAAGGATATATTAGAGGGTTACCAAATTCAAACATTAGAGGGTTACCAAATTCAAACATTATATTCGAGGGTTGCGGCCAATTCGAGGGACTCGGGTTCGGGTCCATGACTAAACACTACCTTTATTCACGATCAGGCAATTGTCGGGTTTCCGCATGGTACATTCAATGGTTACGGCCAATACGAGGGTTACCGAACGATACTTTTGAGGGTTACAAAACAATACATTTGAGGGTTACCGAAATCGAAGGCTACATTTCAGGGTTACTGAAATCGACCGCGACATTCGAGGGCTAAGCACAATTCTTTAGAGAGTTACTGAAATTAAACAATATATTTGAGGGTTACTGAAATCGAGTGAATTAGTGAAATTAAGTCTGCGAGTTCGGAAAACCCAAACTAGTTCAAAGTTTAGATAGTTCAGATAGAGTTTCGATAGTTCGAGTTCATCCAAACTCATAAAGTTTGTCCTAAACTCGGGTTTGGGTTCCAGTCACATACTAAAATTTCGTTTGGGGGGTGGACATACCCTTTAACAACAGCACATGAGTAAAATGATCTTAGTTGATATTGAAGTACTAATCCCAGCATCCTTTACAAGAAAAAAATATTTAAGAATTAAAAAATGTTTTTTTTTCAGTAATGAAAAGCTGTCTGATTATTTGTTGCCTAATGCCTGAAGTACAGGTCCCACCAGCCTTTACCCCCAATTAAAGGCATAATAATTAATTTTGTTATGCATACCCTCCAACATTCCTTTGAAATAGGTACACTATGCATTGCACAAACCTGTGCTAAAATCATGTACACATCATTACCATCCCTCTGCAGCTCTACACCATGTAGTTTCTTTAAGTCTAACAATTAAAGGGGAATGTTGGAAGGTATGTGTTTCTATAAGTGTAACTATTAAAGGGGTATGTTGGAAGGTATGTGTTTCTATAAGTGTAACAGTTAAAGGGGAATGTTGGAAGGTATGTGTTTCTATAAGTGTAACTATTAAAGGGGTATGTTGGAAGGTATGTGTTTCTGTAAGTCTAACAATTAAAGGGGAATGTTGGAAGGTATGTGTTTCTATAAGTGTAACTATTAAAGAGGAATGTTAAAGGGTATGTGTTTCTATAAGTGTAGCTATTAAAGGAGAATTAGAGGGTATGTGTTTCTATAAGTGTAACTAATAAAGGGTAATATTGGAAGGTATGCATTTAAGGTTGATATTTAAATTAACATTAAATTGAGAGATTGTACATTCAAATATAGACAGCTTTGAAACTGACCAAATGAACTAACACCAGCGATTAAAGGGTCCATAAAAACAACTTTTTATTATATGAAAGCTCCCCCCTGCCCACCCCCAACTGCCATGTTATTTTATTAAAAAAGCATTCAGATCAATACTTACAGACCTTCTCTCCCACGTCGCTTTGTTCCGGCTTCCTGCTTGCCAGGACTTGCAAGCAGGGGGCCTAACCGGCAGCCATTTCTGTGATTGGCTGAGACGCAGCCAATCACAGACACGGTTGTGATGATGTCACAATGACATCACGGAAAGCATTGCGGGAACAAAGGGCTGTAAGTACCCATCTGAATGATTTTTTAAATAAATAAGATGGTGGTTAGAGGTGGTCAGAGGGGAGCTATCATATGTTAAAAAGATTTTATGCTAGGTGGAAAAGTGAAGAAGGATAGATCTGGATGGTGGGACTGGGAGGGACAGGGTAAAGGGCTCCACAGCGCATTTCACTCTTCTCCCGGAGGCAACACAGAAGGGAGAAACATTTGAGCAGAAAGACAGCTCCTACCCTTCAGTTTCCTGGACTTTGGACAGGCACAGCAGGACAACCATAAGGAGCACAGATGTAAGGTAAGGATTTTTTAAAACTTTGCAGTGGGGCCAGTAGTGGGTTAAATTATAGTTTGGGAGTGGACATGCCCTTAAATGAATCAATTAAAATAAATCAATTACATTGAATCCAATGCAGTTTGCAACACACATTAGAAAAGTGGCAAATGTGGGTAAAGGATTAAAAAAATGTCATGGCCCCTAAGAAACAAAGCACTATGGGAAATTCAGAGCTACCAAGCAAGTCTATAGCTGAAAAATGGAGGCCCCCAAATGTTTAACTTCAAAAACTTCAGATGGATACATTGTAACTATGAATTACAGATGCATCTATAGGTCAGTAAATTCTGTGTAATGTGTTAAGTGCAGCATTTCTAGATTTCAAGCCAAAAGATTATTCTTCCACTGTAGTTCTCCTTTAAGTAACACAGACAGCAGCTAGCTGCAGGTTTGGGTTTATCTGCACAGAAAGAGCACAGATTACAGAGTAACATATTATGCTTATACTTTTTCCTGATCTTAATGCTGAATCAATTAGCCATGCAGTGACAGAGAAATAAGCTTTACCTTTATAGAATGGAGAGTGTCTACATCTAGTGTGTCAGGGGGAGGGGCTGGGTAATTGACAGGTCTTTACTGACTAGCTGTGCCCCATCTTTTTTAAAAAGTAAAATTCCCAGAGCTAAAAAACAAGGGATAGGAAGGTCAGAGAAGGGGGGGAAAGGCAGATTTAAGATTGGTGGTAATTAATCCTAATTACTGTGTGATTAGTTAAAAAATTATTTGGCACAGTTTACATGCTCTTAAAGGGCATGTCTACTCCTCACACAAACTTTTAGTGTTAGGCTAATTGCCCCCTGAAACCTAGACCTCACAAGGTTCTTAGTTTTCAAAGCTGCTAGTAAGGATCTGGAGGTGAAACCTCAGTTGGGAAATGGTGACTTTTCTAAGCCCAGGTACACGCTGATATAAGTGAGTGTGAGTTAAGAGTGCTAACAGGATGGTAGCAGCACTCATGGAAAGTCACTGGGTAAAAGAGGTGAAGATGCAGAAATGGGAGACCAGGACCATTATAGGAAGGTATGATGAGTGGTACTGCAGTGGAAGACAATGAGCATCTGGGAAGTTATGAAGTGTAGTGCGGCAATTGGAGAGTAAGGCCAACTTGGAAGATAGCGTTTGTAGTACTGCAACAGTAGAAGAAGGTATGTTGAGTGGTACTGCAGCAGAAAACCTGGAGCAGCTGGAGGAGCTCTGTAAAGTAGCTCTGCATCAGGGGCCCGTGTGATCACCCCTCCCAGGCGCAACAAGCTCCACGATCAGCTCTTTTAAACAGCTGATCACACATATGCAGTAAAGATACCTGCAATCAGCTGTTTAAAAGACCAGAACTGAACTTCCAGTTTGATTGCCAACCCTTTTACCTCCTGGGGCCCCCTGCGTTGGCGGGAGCGGTTGTTTCTCCTCCAGATCCTTACACCTGCAGATATTTGAAAACTACAATAATTACCAACAGCAGATGGCAGCAGAGAATACAGGCAGTTGTATTTTGCAAGCACCTGGAGGACCAAAGGATAGACATCCCTGCTATAAAATGAAATGTCATACTTCATTCTAAATATATTAATCATACACTGTACTTTACATATATTAATTAATGTGCTTTTATTGATAATCAATGCACATTCCTAGGCCCCATACAGTATCTTGTTATCTGCAAACTTGCATACATTATAGACTTCCATGGTTTGCCATTTTCTTAGTATTTAATGGTGAGTATTTAATGGCAGCTATTATCTGGTGTTAAATACTTACCTATTTTAACCAATCATAAATCAGAATAGATACGGAGAATTGAGAAATGAAGAAAAGGAGAACATAGAGAAAGAAAGGTAGAAAAAAGAAAGAAAGAAAGCATTAAAAAGTAAAAGTTAAAAAAGTATATAAAGACAAGATGGGAGACATTTAGGCTTGATAAAATGGTCTATTTGATTGTAATCTTTAAATTTGTGACTTTTCTACTCTGAGCAATGGCAGTGATGTAAAATAAAGACACCAAAATGCTTAGCATTGAAAGACAAATGAAAAACAATAAGGTTTAAGAACAAAACAACATGCTTACTATTAGTTGATGAAGGCATCATGAAGAAAAGGAATTTCTTAGGCCTTATTGGTGAACATATGGCAGACTCTGATTTCCTTACTAAATCAGATGATATTACTAGAACTGGGTCATTATGCACACATTGTAATCTATCGTTAAGCCCAACAAAGTAATATTTAGCAAGTCTTTTAATTGTGCTGCCAGGATTTATTTCTCCTTTTTAAAATAAGAAGTCAACTGGAAGGAAAAAAAGATGTGGTGAATTCTCTAGTACAATAGAATTGACTGTCGATTTACATTTTTAATTTATTTTTTAATGAATAAAATTGTATAATATATATACACACACGTTTATGTTTTTTCCTTCTTTATTATTGGGAATGTACAGAACTGAAAATGCTAAATAGTGCCCTTTTTTAGGACTTTGGTTTAAAAAAAAACTTTATTTAACTATGGGTCACTGTACTTGCTGTTCTCCACCTTCATATGAACTGACCCTATTTTAAGCTTCATGCACATGTGCGCTTGCAGGGACCAACCCATAACATACAATGTGTATTAGAGATGTTCGAACTTCGCAAAAACTGGTCCGCTCGAGGATCCGCGAATTTTCGGAAAAATTCGAAAATTCGATCTGCGAGCGGACCCATTAAAACCTATTAAAATACGAAAATACGGACCCAAAAATGTGGGTTGCTCCGTCCAAAAATGTGAAAAATCCACAAAATTTTGAATTTACGAGGATTTCTTGTATTTTCCCATATTTTAGAAAATACGAGAAATCCTCGTAATTTCGAAAATTTTCGAAAACGTGGTTCGGAAAAGTTCAGAAGACGGAAAACCGGAAAATCCGCAATATCCGCCGTTCGCGAACTAGGTAAATCCGCCGCGGATCCGGGTTCAGATGTGCGAACTGGGCCATCACTAATGTGTATGTACGGCTGACTCTGCCAATAATCGTGCTATGTATGGGTGATTTGTTGGCTGAAACGGCCGTTCAGTCGGGGATCGTGCCCGATTGGCCAGGCGGATCATCAACCGAACAGCATTATTGGCCAAAAAAGTGTCCATACACAGCACATTTATAGTGTATACACATCGTGCATCGTGGGTTAGCCCCCACAATCGCACGTGTGTATGAGCAGGACAAAATAAAAACTGTTAACTGTTTATATTTAAACAATCCACGAAAATGTAGCTAATTGATGGACTGCAGAAAAAGAAAAGGACTTTTATATATAACCCTGCACTTAAAGGAGAGCAAAAGTCCAAACACATTTTTACTTTATCTATGCTCACAGAGTGATGCAATACAGGCACAAAGTGCTTTCAAGTAGGGGGGTGTTACTCACCATATCTATGCTGTAAACTTGTGTTTGATATGTTTTACCCTTTAAAAAGGACTCAGATTTGTTAAAGATTATTATGGTAGAAATAAAACATAATTGATACCAAGGGAAAAAAAATTTCCTTGGCATCAATAATATCTTCAAATAAATTGCTTTATGAGTATTGAGTATGTGGCATGTCTTTTTCCCACTTATCAGTAAATGGTAATCTGCTAATCATTCTAAATGAATTTAAGTGAATTTAATGAATTTAAGTGTGTTTAAAGCTTCAGATGGTGTATACAGCTTTCCCTTAAGCTTTATACACGTGTGCGATCACGGGTGGCAAATGTGTATGAGCGCTCATTTTGGCCGACAATCGTGCTGCGTGGTGGGGCTTTGAATGGACATTGTCAGATTCGCCTGGCGATAATGCACTTGTTCGTGGCGACCCCACACACACACCGTGCGATATTTCCTCCCTAACCCACCGATATTGTATGGTGTACCCACCCAGTAATTCATGATCAGATTTAATCAGAATTTGATTGTGAATTGCCCAATGTAGCAATAGACTGAAACAATCTCTCTATATATATTTTATATGGAGTGATCGTTTGATCGTGCCATATTTGCAAACGTTATAGGCGTCCTATACTGGTAACGGTCCAAAGGAAATCTTTTGTTCAGGTCGACAGGTCGCCACAACCTGTTTATAGACATTGCCAATATTCAGTAAATCCCGTTGGAAGCCTGTGTATGGGCCCATTTAGTATGTAACCATTACATCATCACTTAGTAATGAGTAAAGCCACAGTTCTATTTAAACTTTGAATTGTATATTAAACAATATTTATTAAAATGTACAATCAACATAGTAATTCTTCAGGCCTTGAAGTGTACATAGAACTCACACATTTTCAGCATTAAATGGAACTTAAGATTCGAGTTCACAAGGAAATTACAAGACTGTAGAGAAATTAAATTATGAAATGATTCTCACAGATAATTCACCATTTTTTTATGGTGAAACTAAACTGTTATTTTTACACATCAAAAGGCTACTATTTATCTATGAAATGTCCTCTTTGGGTTAGGCTCCAGTGCACACAATGGGGCCTGGTTTTCACATTTGTTTTGTAGAAATCGCAGTGTCCTTGACTATGCAATGTGTTGTGTTAAATTCTCCTTTAACAGATTGCATACATTTTTCTATATATGTATCAAAAAAGATGTTGTGGATTTGGCTTATTAAAATTCAGTTGGTAAAGCCTTTCTCCAAATTGTGTATTGCTGACTGATGTTACCCCTAGGGTATAAGGATAGGTTGCAACTAAAAAAAAAAGACTTCAAAGCTACAGAGGACAGGGGAAAGGGGAAATAAATTAACATAACTGCTAAAAAGGTACATAATAGCAAAAAGATATATTTAAACACATAAAGATTTAAATAAATATATATTGTAGGTTTAGGTTTTAACAAAAAGGAAAATCACCTGCACTAAAAAAGTATTTCCAGTTTACTCATGTACCATTTCCTGTGCATTTGGGATTGGTTTGCATTATAAATTCAATAAATTGTGTACAGTTACAAACCAGTGCAATTCTTTGTGCTCTGGTGTGATAAAGATGTCAATGTTCTTAAAAATATTCAACTTTAACAACAAAGAAGTTTAATTATCATTTATCTTCATGCACAGATTACAGAGAATTACAAGTTAAGCTACTCCCAAACTGTTCTGCTTCAATGTACTCATTTCTTTAAGTAGGTAGCCTTAAGCCAAGGTGAAAAAACAATATGTTAAATACTAAAAAGGAATTTCTTCTCTAAGATGGCTTTATTACAAGATAATATACTCTCAAACATTAGAAATGAAAGAAGAAAATGAGCGTCTTAGCCTCAGATCAAAAAGGTCTCTTGTGATGGCAGCCCATATGGCTACAATCAATTAAAATAAAGATGCATCTTTTTAATCTTCTGCGCTCAACAATCATTGACCAAGTATTCTAATGTAGCCTGGGCTTTTATGATCCTCCAGACATGATTTTAAAGTCTCCTGCAGACTGCTGAGGTAAGTAGTATGCATCAGAGACAGAGGAAAGGATGAATATTTGTTGAGCTGACTCTTGGAAAGTTGCTCAGAACCTATTACACACACTTATTTTGAAATGTGTTTTTAGAACCT